>JAMAGW010000006.1:919791-1125807 GCA_023626355.1 Penicillium sp. S1602
GAGAACACCCATCATATCGCTAGGATTCGATATGATGCGCTGCTGCATTAGATGATATGCGCACTTAAGGGCCGCAGATGCCGGGGACTCCTCGCCAGATTTCTTGGGATTGGACGAGGCGCGGGGCGTCAGCATCGAACTGCTGATATCGATGGCGAAGAGGACTGCATCTTTGACTGCTCGGAAGCTCTAATATCACCGATCAAAAAATGATCAGGGCTGGCTACATTCGAATATAGCTGTATCATTGCTACTCACGGTTTCATCCACTTCCTCCTCTTCAAATGGCTCCTCATCACGGGTGTTATTGTCATCTGCCATCGCTAGCGATTCAATTTGGGGCAGGGGGTGGGTATGAAAAGAAGACAAGAGTAGCGAGGGAAGCTTTATAGACCAGGCAGTGGCGTCATTGTTGCCTTGCGACGCGCCGATTCAACGTGTTTGACATGTTTGACGCGGGGAGACGCGAAGATCATGTGACCCATACAGCTGACTCCCAGCGTGCGTTCATTGGTGGAGGGTTCCAGCAATTGCCAATGAATTGGCCGCGGGCCGCAAGCTTTCCGGCGATCTGGAATCTTGTGATTTGTGATCTCGATCAAAATTGCCCCTGCCCACCTCTTTCCTTGGGTTGCATTGCATTCTGGACAGTGTCAATTTTTATTTCAAACTTTCTTTGTTCTATTCGAATCAGTTTAAATTCCTTATTATCATGGCATTCCGCAGCATTGCAGCTCCATGTCGGTTATGGAGCAATGCTGCTACCCCAGCCCTCCGCTCAGCCACCCGAGGCTTCGTGGGTTATAGCAGAGACCAGCGTTGCGGCCTCGCCACAGCAGTACCACCCGTTACGCAGGATGCCACTGGTTCCAAGGGACCAACTGCGATGGTGTTTATGAACATGGGTGGCCCATCAACAACCGACCAGGTGGAGGACTTTTTGAGCAGGCTATTTGTATGTTTCCCGTGGCTCTCTAGTGGTCCTACAGGCATTGTATTCGTTCTGACCATAATTCCTCTTTATCGCTACAGTCTGATGGCGATTTGATTCCCCTGGGACGTCTGCAATCCTATATCGGACCTCTTCTTGCCCGCCGGCGAACCCCCAAGATCCAGAAGCAATACGCAGATATCGGCGGAGGCTCGCCAATTCGCAAATGGTCGGAATATCAATGTACGGAGATGTGTAAGATATTGGATAAGATCTCGCCGGAGACCGCGCCGCACAAGCCCTACGTCGCCTTTCGCTATGCCGCTCCCTTGACGGAGGAGATGTATAATCAGTTGTTCGAAGATGGATTTGGTAATGGCAAGGGGGGTCGTGCGGTAGCTTTCACGCAATATCCGCAATACTCCTGCTCCACCACTGGCAGCTCACTGAACGAGCTGTGGAAGTGGCAGAATCGCCTGGAAGGCAAGCGTGCCAATGGAGATGTGGACGCCACTGGCGCGATCAACTGGAGTGTCATTGACCGATGGCCCACTCACCCTGGTCTCGTTGAGGCGTTTGCGCAAAACATCGAGGCCCAGCTGAAGACTTACCCGGAAGACAAGCGGGATAAGGTGGTGCTGCTCTTCTCTGCGCACAGTTTGCCCATGAGTGTTGTGAACCGAGGTAAGTCCTGTATTCATGCGAATAAGCGGAGCTTTTCTAATTATATCTTTCTCTCTCTATAGGTGATCCTTACCCCTCTGAAGTTGCTGCGACCGTTCACGCTGTGATGCAGCGACTCAAGTTCAGCAATCCCTACCGCCTGTGCTGGCAGTCCCAGGTGGGCCCCTCTGCCTGGCTTGGCGCACAGACCTCAGATACGGTGATGAATTATGTCAAGCGTGGACAGTCCGACTTGATTTTGGTGCCCATCGCTTTCACCAGTGATCACATTGAGACCTTGTACGAGTTAGATCTGGAGGTTATGGAGGAAGCCAACAGTCCTGGTGTCAAGCGCGCAGAGAGTTTGAATGGCAACCCGACATTCATCCAAGGTCTGGCCGATATTGCGCATGAGCATTTGCAGAAGAACGAGCCATGTTCTGCCCAGATGACCCTGCGCTGCCAGGGCTGTCGCAGTGACCGATGCCTCGAGCAGAAGAAATTCTTCGCCGGCAAAGAGCTCTCCTCTCTTGTCGTGTGAGATGCGCGCCTTATCTTCTTTTTATCTTATCTTATACACGAGGGCTTTTTTGCATGTAACTATAGTGTTGGGAGAGTGGGGTTGAGGAGTTAATTTGGCCACGTTTCAGGACCTTGTATAAATTAAAATTGTGGAATTTGGAATTTGAAATGAAGACAGCTTCGCGGGATATTCACCTTCGTGAGTACTATATTATTATTCTAGAATCGCTATGTACTGAACTTGTCGGATTTAAGCGTAGAAGACCGAAGCTCCGGACATTGTATAGTGCCTCGGATGTGGATCCATCCACCAATTCCTATCGGGCGCATTTCCAAGCTTGATAAGACAAAAACGCTGACGCATGAAACCCAATTATCCCCTCATTCCCTGTTCGGTCCTAACTTGGAACCATTGCGCGTCAATCATATGGAATTTTCCTCCCATTAGCATGCGCCGATAGATTCCCAACCAACATCCTGTAAGGGATTTATCGCCATAATGGAGAACGAGGAGCTCTTCGCGGGCGAATCCGCCCTGGATGTGCAACAGGCTACTGAGAATTTGGTTCAAGAGACACGTCGCACTGCAGATGGCACAATCTTGAGCGTGCACCATGAGCCCCTGCTGGCCAACAATGACGTGGATGATGAGTGGCCAGAGGATGTACCGCAGGTTCGCGACGCAGACACACGCCCGCGATGGAGAAGACCGAGTGTGAGTGCCACAGGCACACGATAAAATGTTTCATTTGATCCTCTTCAATCTAACGCTTTGTCCTAATAACAGATCTACTGGCTGCTTCCATTTGCACTGGTCTTCACCATTGGATTTGGTGGCTTGGCCGTGCCCAAGGTTACTCTAATGAGGGATCTAGTATGCCGCAACTATCTCTACGAAAGGAGTCTTGAAGACCCTAATTTTACATACCTCCCGGTGATTGTATCCGGAGATAATCCCCAATGTAGGATTCCCGAAGTTCAGTCCAAGGTCGCCCAGCTGCAGTTATACATCAACCTCATTTCTGGCCTTGTCGCAGCTCTGGTCAGTCCCCGGCTCGGCCGCTTATCAGATGCCTATGGCCGAACTAAATTAATTGCTCTGTCCGGGACATGTGCTGCGCTCAGTGAACTAATCACCTGTTTTCTGGGAACGTGGCCCGAATCTCTCTCCGTTAACCTGTTTCTGTTTGGAGCGTTGGTGGACGGACTGGGTGGCTCTATCACTGGTGCCCAGGTGGTGCTTCACTCTTACGCAACTGATTGCACAACTCCCGATCGACGGAGTGTGGCATTTGGTTTATTCCACGCTGCACTGTTCTTGGGCGTGGCAGCTGGGCCGAGCGGTGCAGCATTTATCATCAGTAAGACCGGGAGCTCGTTGATCGTGTTCTACACGGGCTTTTTATTGCACGTTTTCTTTGCCTTGTCCGTTCTTTTCATCGTTCCCGAGTCTTTATCTAAGGAACTCCAACTCGTGGCTCGTGCTAAACAGCGCGTCAAGCCGACAGACGATGAACCAAAATGGTACTCGTGGAAGGCACTCAACCCGATGAACCTCGTCGCTCCATTAAAGATTCTTTGGCCTGCCGTTGGACGACCGAGTGTTCTATTCACCAACCGGAAAGGTGCGAGCCCAGCTTTACGCCGCAATATCCTCATGCTGGCCGTGATGGACGTGGCTTTATTCGGCGTCGCTATGGGCACGGTGCAGGTCATCATTATTTACGCTGAGTATATGTTTGACTGGGGGAACGTGGAAATGAGTTTATTCATTGCGATAGTCAATGGTCTGCGCACTGTCAATCTATTCGTATTCTTGCCTCTCGTTTCCTGGCTTTTCCGCACGCCGACCCCTGACGATGGCAAGATTCGCGGGTCCGATATGCTCGACGTCATGATCATTCGGATATCTGTACTCTTCGATGTTCTTGGTTACATTGGTTATACTCTATCGAAGACAGGCACTACTTGGCTTGCTTCGGGTATTGTCGCTTGTCTTGGTGGAATGGGACCCCCAACAATCCAGTCTGCGCTCACTAAGCATGTGCCACATGACCGCGTTGGACAGCTGCTTGGCGCAACAGGCCTCTTGCATGCTCTTGCTCGGGTGGTTGCACCTACCATCTTCAATTTGATCTATAGTTTGACTGTTGGGTCATATCCTCAAACGGTTTTTATGCTTCTTGCATCTGTCTTTGGAGCTGCAGGTTTCTTGAGCTTCTTCCTTCGACCACATGGTATGTTGCTTTTGATCCTGTCTCAGACTGCGCTAACTCTTCTTTTTCAGTCACCCTTGATGATGAGCCTGCACTTGACATAGCAGTTGAGGCTAACGAAGATGGAGAAGGCGAGGAGGATCAATTGCTCTTAAGATAAACGGATAAAAATTACCCTGGAGGTACATTTATCTGCAGATTCATAGTCATTAGAAGTATTGAAGAGCTCGTTTTATATAGGAAATTTTATTGAATGTTTAATTGGTCTTTGATGAGTGTTTCAATGATCGTAAGATCAAAGTAGCATCAGCCGATCCGATCAATAGTCCGGCGGGCGGAACGGCACAATCGCGCAGCTTTTTCGAGTTTCCGAAAAAAGTCGCCCGAGTTTACCCTTTAATCTTCCCCAACATCAATTGCCCTCTGGCACAACCTAAGCTTCGCTTTGAACGCGGTGACCTAAATAGAGGATTTTGTGAACAGTCTCCTTCTGTTCATCCTCTATCGCTGCAGCCATTGATGCACCGCTGGTGAATCCAGCGCGCACTGGCCAGCGCACACCATGTTCCCCAAAGCCGCCAATTCGACGCCGGCCGTCCCTTCACGCAATGCCCTCCGCGTCCTCCGCCAATTGGCCTACGCTGGCTCCGTGGGAACTTTCTGCACAGTTGCAGCCATCACCTACGATGTCCACCGACGGATTCGCGTGGCCGAGCAGATCATTGAGAACAAACGTACGATCCGGACCTCGGCACCGAACTACGATGCCACGGCTTCTGCCAGGCGTCTTGCACTCATGATGGATGCTGCAGAAGCTGGCGAGTTTCTAGGTCTGGATTCTCTGAAGCACAAGCCCTCACCGCACAGCCAGAGCGAGGAACTCCCGCTTGACGTTGATCAGAGCACCCTTGGACAAAATATCGACACCAATCAACCTCCCCCTACGACTCGACCGACTCGAAATCTTCGGCCTACACTGGCAATCCGTCCCACTTCGCTAAAGACCCTCGCAACAGAATTCCAAGATCCAGAAAACAGCCACCAAAACCAAATTGCCATGGCCAGAGAGTTTGAAGAGGATGAGGCTCGGCGCGCAAAGGGTCTTCGGACATTGGAAGAATCAATAAAAGATAGGCTGGTGGAACGGCGTGCGGTGGATGCTGCCACACTGTTTCTGAAAGGGATTTCCTCTACTGAAGTAATCTCATGGAACAGGCGAGCTCTTGGCTATGAGATCTACACAGCGAATTGTTTGCAGGGTAATGTGTTTATTGCTCGATCTGTTTTTAACCGCCTCGAAAAGGTGTCGATTGTGGACACAAACCTGTGGGGTACCATGATACATATGCTTGCGAAGGCAGGTCATGTCGAATCTGCGGCCGTGGTATATGATAAGTATCGGTTCAAGTTTACTGTTCCGATCTACTTGCTGGAAGTCACTCTTCGGTGTCTTATTGAATCCAACCGGTTGAGTGCTGCCAAGTGGCTTTTTTACTCCAATATCAAACATGACCAGAGCGGTGGCCTTTGCGGAGCATATCTTGATGGCCTCTGGAGAAAAACCCATAACGTTGAGCTGGTTAGCAAGGAATTCCGAAAGATTCTGGGCAGTCTTGCAAAACTGGAGCGAAACCCAACGGAAAAGGTGTTTAATGCGCTGGTCAAGGCATATGTTGATGCAGGTCAATATGAGGATGCGGAAGCCATAATTCGTGACATGGAAACAAAGCACGGCGCTAAGCCTGGCTGCCGTACTCTCGGCCTTTTGTTGTACGGCAAAGCCTTGCAATGCGACTGGGTTGGTGTCCTCAGCGGAATGCGTGAGATGCATGAGCTTGGTTTCACAAAGCAGAAGCAGAACTTCTGCCAGGTCTTCGACCGGCTCTGGCTGGAGTTTTGGCCGTCTCACTCTGGATCTGAAATTTGGAATTTCCTTGAGAAGTGCATTGTCGAGTTCAATATTCAGCCCGATAAAGTTCTTCACCGGCACTGCATCGAAGGGTTAGTCGAACGATGCGACCCCGAGATACTAACAAAGTTTACTCTCCTGGCCGAGGAACGCCAATGGAAGACTGGTATCGACCACGATGCGACCATGAGAATCATGGAAGCACGTCGTCTCGCTATGCAAAATACTCCAGTGGGATTCTGGAAAATGCTCCAGTCGGCGAAGAAGCAATATGGGATGGTGTCAATGTCCCGGCGTATCATGGGCGTTGGCGCCGAATACTATAACATTGAAAAAGACAAAATGACACCAATTGGTGATCAAGCCAAGCAGACGGAATCTCAGATTGTCAAGACTCTTTCCAAGAGTTCTGTCAATTTATATGTTCCGATGCACAAGCGAATGGAGCATTATATCCATGTTGGCAAATTCCTCGAGGTACAAGACCTCTTCCAGCAAGGTGTCGAGAGGGGCTTCACCCCCAAGCCGCTTCACATCCAGCTTGTCGCCATCGCGACTCTCCTCCACGGAGGCAAGGGCGGTCTTTCAGATGCCCAAAACATAATCAAGAAGCACTGGACAGAGTTCACCAAACGGCCATCACCCCGATATACCGAGCGCACACCGCGTTTCGCCCCAATCTTCTTTCAACAGGTTATGCAGCTGGACCGCGGTATGGTGAGCGAAAGCACATTGATCAAACTGGCACTATTTGAATTCTACGAACTTTGTGCCCAAAATGAAAGATTAACAGTCAAGCATCATTGCTCAGCTGCTGTTGCTCGTCGCATGATCGCGCTTCGCCGTCCCCTCGCCGCCGTGAACATCCTCGAAGCCGTCTACATGTCCAAATGGCGCAAGACTTACGGCTTCGATCAAGTCCAGTTGAAGATGTTTCTTCGTGCCTTCACATATGTCAACAACCCCCGCGGCGTATGGTGGTGCATAATGTCACTGCTTGCTCGCGGAGAGCCAATCCGTCGCGACTTTGTCGTCGAAGTTGAACGCTTGACGTCTGCTTGGGAATTGAGATTTTCTCCGCCCGCCGTGGAGACACTGCGAGAACTTGTTTCCGTTCTGAAACAGAAACATAACGGAAGCCAGTACTGGATGGAATTCACTACCGATCCCGAGCTGAAGAAGCAATCCCGGGCTCAGCTTTGCAAGCCGCCTGGTAAAAGCCAAGAGCTGCCCATGTCTACGACGATCGAAGAAGCAATCAAGGGTTTCGACGAAGAGATGGAGTTTGAATATGTCATTGACCGAAAGGAGTTCACCAAGAGAGAGTTGGACTATTGGTGGAGTGAGCGTATGGTGGTGCAATCCAACCGCAGACAACCGGAGCATCCAGAATACCCTGTACAACCCCAAACAGATGCCAGAGATGTCAAAGCGAAACCGCTGTCGGTATCGCTGTAAATATTCTTTTTGTATTATAATATCATCAACACTGTACATTCTATCCAAAGATGATTGGAACACTTGCATTGACATGTCTTTGGTCTTATTGCGTAGATTCGAGTTCCCTCTGGTTCCGCCTCAACGTGCCAGGGAAGTATCAATCACACTGGCTTTCCTTAACCTCCCCATCTTCCCCACTTTACCTTTCTTCAATACTCTGCACCCGTCCACCGGCTAAGCAAGATTAATCCTAGACCTTGAATAACAGTGTCCTTTGACTGTTATAGACTCATGATTCCGGTCAAAATACATTTGGGCTTCATTGGAAATGCACCTGGAATGATTCATGATGACTCATGGTGATCTACAGATAAAGTGGATCATGAACATGAACTCTCTCGTTCCAAATTGTAGATCAAGCAAATATAAAGCAACAATTCGCCCTCAATGTAAAACTCCAAAACCTTGGAAGGTTTATCAACGCTTGACAGCAAAGATGCGCGAGTCAAATCATGCCATCGTCTTTGGCGCGTCCGGCCTAATTGGTTGGGCTCTGGTAAATCAACTTTTGAGTCCCTACCCTAGTGCCGGCACTTTTTCCAAAGTAACCGCCATTACAAACCGCCCAATCATTCTCTCTGATTCTCATTGGCCAGAACCAGCCTCTAGCAGACCTGACTTGCAGCTCGTCTCGGGCATAGATCTTCGTCACGGTGATGGGGCTACATTGGCAGAGACACTGAAACGCGCAGTGAGAGATGTTGAAAGGGTTACCCATATCTATTACTTGGGTAGGTCATTCTCCACTTAATATATATGGCTAAATAAACTTACCATCGCAGTTTTCACTGCGATCGAGGACGATACTGAGGAATTCGCCACCAATCTGCGCATGTTCAAAAATGTCATTGATGCCCACGGCTTGATAAGCCCCAACTTGCGATTCGTGGCGTTCACTGGCGGGACACGGGTAAGTGAGCTCCATTAATTGGGTTGAGTTTACTTACTAAAAGACCAGGGGTATGGTATATACACTCCGGGGGGCACATTCACTCCCCCTTTAACGGAGGACATGGCAAACAAGCTTCCAATCGAAACCGCCAATACAGTTGTATACACTGCATACCGCAAGCTTCTCGACGCAGAGAGCAAGGGAAAGAAATGGACATGGTGTGAAGTTTGTCCGGACGCAATTGTAAGCTTTTTTGTTAAAGCCCATTGAGCATAATTAACATTATCTCAAGATTGGGTTCACTCCCAACGGTTCCCAGTTCAGTCTAGCACTACATTGGGCCCAATACCTGTCACTATGGGCTTACAACCATGGCATTGGACCTGAAACATCAGGGCTCAGGACAACTGCCGTGCAGGTACCATTCCCTGGTAACGTGGCCAGTGCAAACTCGCTGTTCTCTCCGGTATCTAGCAGCACACTTGCCCGGTTCATGATATATGCCTCATTGAATCCTGAGACCTGCGGCGGAGGTCAGTTGTTTAATGTTGCCGATAACCAGACTGCTTGCAAGTATGGTGCGATATGGCCTCGACTGGCACGCTGGTTTGGTCTGGTGGGTGTGGGACACGTCGAGGACTCACAAGCCCTTGATAATACGCTGAAAGCGGGCGAGCTACCCGAGACCACTAAATTCCTTACACCTGGGGAATATGTTGCTGAGCATAAGGATGTATTTGCTGAGCTTGGGCGTGCTAATGCTATCAGTGGAGGCGTTGGTGCTGGTAGGCGGCAGCTTGATAGTGTGGGCTATTGGTTGACTTTCGACCGCCAGCTCAGTTTGGAGAAGCTTAGGGGAACAGGATTTGAAGGTGATAGAGATCATGTTCAGGGATGGCTGGAAAGTTTTGAGATGTTCAGAAAAGCAGGATTGATATTATGAGTTTGAGCGTTCGCATCACTGCTCTTAAAGCTGACTGCAAGAAAAGTCTAGATTCAAGTTTCTCACATTTTCGAATCAATAATGTGTCTTCTTACTTATTTTATTGTTGGGCTCTGTGTGCTCTTGAAGATTAATGATCCCCACGGACAATGGCCTCAAATGACTCCTTGATCGATTCCTCCCAGTCCTTTTGAGTCTTCAAAGGCTTCCAACCCAATTCCAAGGTCTTTTCAGGACGAGTACTCGTGCTGTAATAGTCAATAAACGAAACGAAACATCTCTTTTGGGGGAAACGAGTACTTACTTAGAAGCAAAGCATGTTTCAGTGAAACGCACATCCCCTTCACCAATTTTCTCAGCAGCAACCTCAAGACTGATCGATCTGGGTTCAGGTGTATCCAAAGCTTCAAGTTCAAATCCCACCTTCCCGATCGAAGTAGTCACACCAAGCCAAGTAGTATCTCCCGCATTCGAAAAGTAAAATCCATCCCTCCCATTCGGAATGGGTTGGCCCTCTAGAACCTTAGTGACGAGTAGCGCAAACAAACGCGCCAAATCAACCACATGAACAAGACCTGTCCGCGCGAGTCCTGAACCAATATGCTCCGCACAACGCGAACGAATAGCATTTTGGATCAACTTGGGCACCTGGTACGATTGGGTCTTGAACCAGCCTGTCCCGCGACCGTAGACTGTTGGCGACATGGAGATATATGTTTTCACATTCAAGGCTTCACCCGTTTGGATGACAGCGACATCTGCCGTTCGTTGATCGTAGGCTTCATGCGCTTCGCGGGCGAGTTCATAGTCGTAGATATCTGTATCTTTATCCGAGAATGTGCGTAATTCGAAGGCGTAAGGCCGGAATGCCGGGGCAGCGATGCAGGTTGTCCCGGATAGCTTTGGTCCAAGTTAGTGTGGCTGCATAAATAGAGGGAATGGGGTTAGGCTGAAGATACATGGATGAAGTGAACGTCGGTTCCCTTTTGTTCCCGCCTTTTAGCCAGTCCGCGGATCAGTGATTTTGGGCCCTCGTAATGATGTCCTGACGCGACGTTTACGACAATATCGTGTTCACTTGCGGCTTTCTCCAGGGCTTCAATATCGTCGAGGCCAGATACGAGAATTGTGTCGACACCTTTGCTGTTGAGAAGACCTGCTTGATCGGACCGACGCACTACTGCGGTCAAGGAAAGTGACCCGGATCTAGCGGCAGTAGTTTCGATTAACTGTTGGAGTACAGTTCCACCACTATATGTCTGCTTTGTTAGGAGGCTTTGCTTTCAGGTGCTTCTTATTGCAACCACATACATGTAACCGGTTGCTCCCGTCAACAGTAACTTGAGTTCTGCCATTTTTTGCTCTATTCTTCCTTGGATGAGTACAAGCTCGAGGTTACTCCTGGCTTTTAAACCCTTTGTCTGAATAGTGATTATGTCACGGATGCCCCCGCAGTCCATGAGTGTGGGGCAATTCGGGTAAACATTTTTGAACTAGACCAAGGCAGCGCGGAATATAAATTCCTACGGTAACCTTTGGACCCTGAAGCCGAGATATACCCTCATTGGAAGTCTGAAAATGGAAAACCGGACGCTCGCAGGTCCATTAGGGAAAACGCGGACCCCATGCAGTTATTAATAATGCACAGAGATCGCCCGAAAGCTCCATTTTCTTCAAGTCCACGACGACCATGTTCGTTTGTACCGAAGCAAGAGCTTGTAATGACCCGTCTGTCTATCGAGGGTAAGCACCTCTAGGAGCAAAGGCAAATTATCGTTGAATACCGCCAGAGTAGCGGAAGCCATCATGCTCAGACTGCTCTTGGGGGATACCATCTGGGTCGATGGGAAAGGAACTGTTAATGGAGATGGTAAGAATCATGTGAAACAGGCATGATCATGAGTATTACGCAGCCGTCATGGTCATTGTGTTTTTGTATTGCATACCATCTGGGCAAGGTAGGTAGCCATGTCTGGTTGTTTTATAATTTGGCTACCTTAAAGTCGGCTATTTAGACTATACTTCATCCTGTGTTCTGGTTAGCTGTCTAGTCATCTAAAATGTAATGCTGACTTATACTTTTCACTGATGCCCTACGGATCAGGCCATCAATCATTTCTTCTATCCGCCATCATGCGTATGCGGGCTCTTCAAACCCGCAGAGTCGCCTAGCAGATAGGGTTGAAGCCTAGGTGTTTATGCTTGTATTTCATATCCATGGATGTCAAGTGCTGTCATTGGCTAGGTTTATTATGAGAACCCTGGGGTTATAACGGCAAGGATAAGTCCGTATGGCTTAACTCTCTTCAAGGATAATGGACAAAAGGATCAATTTTCTGCAAATAGAATTGATCTCTTCAGATTGAACAACATTTGAAGTCCTGGTAGTCGTTGTTAATCTTGGAAGATTCTACGAAGTTGAGGGAGACTCAGATCTACTTCGTATAGTTTATCACTAAGGCGGAGAGCTTGGGCCTTTCACATGTCATGCCATGCCCCCTTTCCCAACTTTTTCAATGAATCAGCCCATACACTTTCGCCAATCTTTCCCGCGCCTTAAAACCCGACAATTATGCCCCTGCGGCCACGGCCGCCATTCTATTTCTCTAATTGACTTTCCTTTCCATCATGACCTCCGAACTCAACGGCCATGCCGTCCAATCTCAGGCTGCCCGCCGCCGCCTCGAACACCACGAGGCTGACGTTGTGATCGTCGGTGCCGGAATTCTGGGCTGTGCCCTCGCAGTCGCGCTAGGAAGACAAGGCCGAAGTGTGATTCTATTGGAGGCGTCCATGAAAGAACCTGATCGCATTGTCGGCGAACTGCTCCAACCCGGTGGCGTGCAGGCACTGGAAAAACTGGGTCTGCTGGAGTGTTTAGAGGATATCGACGCGATTCTTGTGAAGGGATATCATATTGCATATTATGGAGAGCCAGTCTGTCTTGATTACCCCAGGGAGGCTCCTACTGAGCCTGAGCCTCGGGGGCGGGCTTTCCACCATGGCCGCTTCGTTATGAAACTGCGCCAGGCTGCGCTGGCTTGTCCGAACGTAACGGTGGTCGAGACGAAGGCGACAGGACTAGTAACTTCGACGCAATCACCGCAGGTTCTCGGTGTCGAGTGTGTGACCAAGGATTTGAAGGATTGTTACTTCGCCCAGCAAACCGTCATTGCCGACGGATACGACTCGAAATTTCGCAAGGGCCACCACCAACACACCCCGAAGCGCCGCTCTAAGTTTTATGGCCTGGAAATGATCGACGCTCCCCTCCCGTCCCCCTGCTATGGCCATGTCCTCCTCAGCGAAAGCCCGCCTGTCCTCATGTACCAGATCGGCACCCACGAGACCCGAATTTTGATCGATATCCCGGACAACTTCCCCCCGGCGTCGGTGAAAAATGGTGGTGTCAAGGGCTACCTGCGGAACACAATTTTGCCTTCTCTTCCGAAGGATGTGCAGCCCTCGTTTTTGGCGGCATTAGAAAAGGACAAGTTACGATCCATGCCGAACTCGTTCCTGCCTGCCTCCACGAACAAAACACCCGGCTTGATAATTCTAGGCGATGCGCTGAACATGCGACACCCCCTGACAGGTGGTGGAATGACTGTGGCATTGAACGACGTATGCTTTATCCGTGACCTGCTCAGTCCCGAAGCCGTGCCGAGTTTCGAAGACACAGAGCTTGTTCTGAAACAGCTTTCTCGTTTCCACTGGATGAGGAAGAAGTCCTCGACCGTCATCAATATTCTCGCGCAAGCTCTGTATATGTTGTTTGCTGCCGATGATGTGAATCTCCGGGCCCTGCAGCGTGGCTGCTTCCGCTATTTCCAGATCGGACCTGTGGACCAGCCGGTTTTGATGCTCGCAGGTCTTCTCAAACAACCCCTCGTCCTCGTCACTCACTTCTTCACTGTCGCCTTCCTCTCCATCTGGGTCCTATTCCGCGAAACCCCGGTGACTCAACTACTCCTGTTCCCCTTCAAATCCATAATGGTCTTCTGGACAGCCTGCATCGTGATCGTTCCATACATCCTCGCCGAGCTCTTTTGTTGACCCTGCATCTGCATAAACGTGAAAAGATGTCCAAGCGCCCATGCCATACCCTTATGAACATTTTTTTGTTGCCTTTGTCGACTGATTTCTCGGCGGCGGGTATACTGTCTTAATATCAGTTTCACTTCTTGGAGCCTCTACACCCCCTATGTGATTTAATTGCACCCCTCCCGTTTTTCTTACTTTTTCTCGGCCATGTGAAAATAAAAAGATACTGTCCGAGATTTCTCGCAGCTGTGTCACTGATGTACTATATTCTGTCCCATTATTTCTCATCTAGATGAGCAAATGCCACTATATCTCTAAGATGATAACTGAACTCTCGTATATACGCCTCGGGGAAGAATGACTAGTGTGACCTTCAAAGATAAGGAATATATGAACCTCGGGTTGATATTATAGGTAAGATAGAGCTTGTATCATGATCATGCATACCTCAAGGCAGCATGTACAACCCCAGAACCATGACGGCACCGATGATATCGATGGCGCCATAAAGGCGACCAACCAGGTATATGACAGGCAATCAATCCACATTTGAAAATCATGTTTCAGATGTTCTCTCTACCTTTCTTCTCACTGACCTACTAAGTTTTGAGTCTTACCTGTCTTTTGATGCTTCAATAAGCACCGAACACTCCGTACATGGATATCCTCAAATCAGTACTATATATGAGAGCAACAAAGAAATCCCTTTTCGAATGTTTTTTTATTTATTCGTTGACAACGTTATTCTCTTTTGTACAAAGCCGAAAGGATGGCACCATAATAATCTCAGTCACAGGCAAGGTGAAGAGGAAGTTGAGGTTGAAGGAAAAGAACAAGAAAAAGAAACCGGGTCTAGCCATTCAACACAAGAAAACTCCAAACAACTTCGCAATGAGAAACAGATTTCGAGTCGGTTTGCTAGAAGATGATGAGATGGAAATGAACACACATACCAGGAAACAAGCGCAAAACAGGCCGATGGTTTCCCCAAAGGCAATGACAATGATGGATAATGACATGTCATGAATGATAATGATAAAATGATGCAATTCGCATATGCCTCCCCAAGTCGCCGTGCGTACCGCCTTGACACCGGAAAATGGATGAAATGGAACTTTGAAGGGAAAAAAAAGGAACATTCGGTCAGGACAGAGGACGTCGTTTGAAGTCAGTTTCAGGGTCTGCATAGATTGACTGCTTTAGAGGTTGGGTTTCGTTTCTGGGTTTTCTTTTTCTTTGGCGTAATGATAGCGTTTTAATAATAACAGAGGAAGAGAGCTGAAGAACCTTCCCAGGTGGATATGACTCCGATGGAAAATACAAACAAAATTTTGTCTGCTGCGTCTCCCACTAATTGAAAGTTGTTCAGATCGTGCGCTTTTGATTTGATTTTGACGAAAGATATGACTCAACATCCGATATCGTCTTTAACGAGGAACACCCACAGGGAGAGTGTTGATGTTATATTCAAGAATCATCCGCCTTTTCGCATAGACTCATCTGCAGGAATCGGCTCAGGGCCATTGTGGACACCATTTCGAGTCTCAGTGGATGATTTGGGATTCCTGCGGTGCTTTTTCTTCGTCGTCTGCCATCCGCCATGGTTGTTCTCGGTTGCACCATTGGTGGTGGCTCCGCCTGCTTTTTTAAGTGGATGATCGACATGCCTGTCCTTGGACTCATTCGGGGCATTGGACGAGTGGTTGTGTGACCCATCGTGTCGTCCCTTGGCCTTGGGCTTATGGCTATGGCCATGGTGATGGTTGTGGTTATGATTCACACCATTGACCTTTTCAGAAGCCTCCCCACCGTTTGGTCGCCGCTTCGACGTTTGCCGCCGTGGCTCATTTGAATGTGAGCCATTGGAGACTTTGTCGTTTGATGAACCCAAGCTCTTGGGCTGAGATGTTTCTTTGGCTACCTGGTGCGCTGAGTTCGATTTATTGACATTGGCCTTGTTAGAAGCGTGCGTCTGAGCAAGCTTTTCCGCGTTCGACAGGTGGTAATTTTGCAGTCGACTAGCAAGAAGCTCGGGCTGACCACTCGTCTTCTCCGTTTGTGATTCACCATTCCCGTTGACGTTGATCATTTGTTGGGTCTCGAACTGCGAAGGGCGAGTGAAATTGGATGGCGGCTCCAACTCGAAAGGACCCGGGTCTTGAAAGTCCTGAGATAGGGAATCAGAAAAGCTGGCGGGCGTGTTGATATTATGATCGTCCGATGTGGAGGTATAGTGGGTTACGGCAGTATACGGGTCTATCAAATCATTTGTATATGACGACGCACGATGTTCACTGGGTGGCACCGAACCATCCACAATCAGAGGACCACGGTCGGCGGGTGCCGGACGTGAAGCCGATCGTGGCGGTGGCTGGGAAAATGACGATCTGGAAGTCATCGTAGGAGTTTGATCTGACCGTGCCGAACCATCAGACGAAAAGACGCCAGATTTATAGTCCTGTTGCTGAGTGGGAAGGTAAGAGGTATAGCCATTTGGCAGCGTTAAACCCATAGATGTAGTCAAAGGCGGCAACATTGAGTTCTGTTGATAGAGCTGCAATTGTTGCGGGGAGACGAGGTAACCCATGAGATCTTGTGGCCGATTTTCATCCACCGAGCCAGAGCGAGACTCATTGCTGGGGAGGCTGTTCGGCGCCATTGTATTTTCATCACTGCTGCCTTCTCCGCCCTCTGGTGATTCAGGAGCTGGGCGTTGCTTGGAGCTCAAGGATGTGTCCAAGAGCTGAGGAATCGTGTAGAGAGGCGGGAAGGTCTGCGAGGACGGGGAATCTTGAGGTCGAGCAGGTTGCGACTGCGCCCGAAGAGATCCCGATCCTTTGGCTGACCCGCTTGCAGCAGATGATCTTCGAGGACTCCGGCGAAGATCAGGAACAGCGGAAGTAATAGAAGGCGATGAAGGATTCGTAGAACTTCCCTGTGTGCCAGAGGCACTGACGGAAGCGTAGGTTGGAGCGAAGAAGGGTTGATGTGGCCGGTGTGAGGGAGTTAGCGGCGGATGATTTACCGTTCCAGCTCTTGAACGCGATTCCTCATCCCCAGAGAATTCCTGAGGTACAGGGAATCGAATGAATGGTGATTGGAGGAACACCGGTGGAGGGCGCCCAGTGATCAGTGCCTGGTTATGTAGCTGCATCCTCAGTTCTTGCTCTTGTGCCTGCAGAAGCTGGATCTGCTGATAGAGCTGGTCATGCAACAGAAATTGGGCCTGCTGCTGGGCCTGCAAAGACAAGTCATTTGCGTTCGTCGTACTCGGCTGCCTGAAGGTACTGTTGCCCTTGTTCCCCGTGTTAGACGTCCGACGACCACCAGCAAATCCTCCTCGGTAGGTCTGATTGGCGTACCGGCCGCCTCCACGTCCACCTCCGCGACCCCCACGGGCTGGCGCGGGAGCGATGATCGGTCTTGGTTGAGGCGGAGGTCGCTCCCAAGTCCGCTCTTCTTCTTTGGGGAACTCATACTGCTCACAGCATCCATCCAAATCACCCTTTGCAGCGAACTTGAACGCCCTCCTCAGTTCCAGATGCAGACCCCGAAATGACGTGTCGTCGGCCGTGTTGCCCAGGTTCCGAGAAGTGCTGAATGGTTCTTCCACGCAGAGGCGGTTGTTCATAAGCAAGTGCCAGCCCTTACCCTCTTTCGAGATCAAAGTACCTTCGCGCACGGAGATAGCGTTCTGCTCATAGTTGATCATATGCCCATAATATCGGAAAAATTCAAAGAACAACTCTCCCACCGATTGCTTATTCTTCCGTCCAAATCCGTTCAATCCCTTCATATCATCATCAAAAGAACAGACTAGACCATCAGGCGTTACTTTTTTCTTGTGAGGGCGTGCCTGAAGACTAGGCAAAATCGGGGGGTTCCTGGTCTGCAGAAAGTTGATAATCAGGCAGATCCAGGTATAGGAGCTTAGTGTGCCTCCCAAGGCTGCATCGTTCAAGGTTCGACGTTTTGTCCAGTATTTGACGCTCATCGCCAATGGTCGTACCCTTTCGTCAACATCAACATACGTCCGGATCATGCGAGTGTTCTCCAAAGCCAGGGTATTATTGACGTTCATGTCGCACGCCAGTTTTAGCTCCGGATCCCAGATTTTCACAATCGGAACTTTCGCATGCGAAACACAGACAACTCGTTGCATCCCATCTGTTGAATCCGGTCAGATCAGCCCAAGTCGCAAACAACCCTGCAGTTCACCATGCCTCTCTCCAAGGGTAATCTTACGCTTCGCCAAAACCTCCGCTAATAAACACACATGTTCCAGTTCCTTAAAATTGGTTGTGATGCAAATGTCAACTGTTCCAAGTCAGCCTGGCTGTCCAGCTCACCCTTTTTGAGACCAAAGATTCCATCCCAAGTGGCCAACGTACCATCCGAGTCACTTGAACACAATTTATTCCCCGACGAACCAAACACATTGGCCTTGATCTCGTGGCCGGGCCATTGGTCGTTAAACAACTTCTCCAGTTTTCGTACCAGCTGCCGCTTTCGATCATCACTCTCGGCGGACGGTAATAATCGATCGTACAGGTCCATTATGTCGGTCGTCAATTTCTGCTCCTCCTCCGGCTCCAACTTCTCTTTCAACCCTTCTTTCTCCTCCGGCAATATATCCGTACCCAGATTATACGGTATTCGTCTTCGGAAGAAAGACATTGCTGTTTCATATTTACACGCCCCGAGCGGTTTCCGAGGAAGATGGGTCGACTCGGAGTGGGTCGATCGAGGCGAGGTGCTTCCGCGGACGGGGGACGGCGACCGGGAGTGGAAGGAGAGGTTGCGCGCATGTTGGTAAGGGGTCGAGGGGAGGGAATTTGATTGCTGAGAATTTAATGCAGGGCGTTCTGGAAGGTCAGGCGCATCGGTCTGCGGAATCCATGCTGCCATGGTGGAAGGCTGATCCGATGCTATCGGTGGGATGTCACCAGGCTGGTGGGAACACTTGCTATTCCCATCGATATGAGAGACCATATAGCAATTTTCAACACCAGTTGGTTGTGGAACGGGGAGGTTTTTTTCTTGGGTTGATTCGGCGAGCGACTCGGCTGAGATTTAGATTTCCACACCCACCACACTTAGGACAGCCCCTCCGGGTTCCACTCAATGAAGTCTCCCCAATGAAAACGGTCCACAATTCGTCTCAAAGACGCCTTCGCTGTCGTGGGCAAGAAAATCGCGTCGCTCTTTGGGTTCGCAGTTTTTGGGGTAGAAGTGGTTTTGGCTTTTGAGGTGGTGCGGGACGAGAGGTTTCAATGGTCCTCAAACAATGGTTCACAAAATTGTGGATTGGCGAGCACGGCTGGTTTCTTCCCTGAAGACGAGCCGAACGAAAGGAATCAAAGTAATACAACAAGAAGAGAAGGAAAATTGCTTCGACCAGGAGCAAGGAGTTAACAGAAAAAAACAAATAATACAGACGGGGAGATCACTTTTTGGAGTGAGGTCCTCGGGTTTGCGGCGAAGGTCTCTATAGACGGTATTAATAGGGGAGAACGTGGGCGGGTATGGTGAACAGCATACAAGTGGTGGAATTCGTGGGAACCAACCGGGGTTCCGATTGAATGGAAGAAAAGGGGAGAGAGCAGGCGCGTGTTGCAACGATTCGAGAGATGTGAAGATGATCAGAGGTCAGCCCCTGTCGGCGGTAAAGACGTGCCGACCGCACTTCCAGCACTTGGAAGTCAACTTTACTCCACCAATTCTAATATAGGGAAAGCCCAGACTGTTTCACCTTCAGATTGCTTCAAGGTTGGGAAGTACCTGGGTTCGAGGGATTATGTTTTCTTTACTCCTGAGCTAAACCTTTCTGTTCCCACCCCTCTCCTATCCTAATTTAGAGGCACTAACTAGATGCTCTACGCGATGACGGTGAAAGCCACTAACTCCTTTGTTCCTAAAAGTCACTTTTCCCCCTATTGGCTAAATGCTTTAGTATCATTGAACTCACTCCCCCTTTAAGACAGGTTTGGCGCAGTGTGAGCTCTGACATGCAGGTACGGCAACGGAGATATTGATATCAAGTGCCTTCCCCCTTATTGATCGGCTTCTGCACTCCCCGCGATTTTGCGCGTTCCAGCACGTGCGGGAAACACTTTAACCTAATCCAGTGGTATTCATCTCATACTTGTCTTTCTATCTATTCAGTCTCTACATCTACGCTTCTCTCCTATCTGTATATTTATATCTAGCTCCTCGCTTATCCCCGTGCCAGACACTCTTTGTTTTTTTTTGCTCAGATCCTTCTACTATTGGACCATCAGACCCGGGTGAAAGAACCTTGTGGACTGTCCATCCCACTTACCCTTGGAAGGCTTCAGCCAGTCCTCTAATCCGTCATCTTGCATATGTCATTTGGCAAGCACTCTTTGTTTCTTTCTACATTGAGTCTGTGCCAAACCATGGATATGATCTGGGTTTCCACCGAGTCCGCGACCTTTGGGCTTGTGATTTGAGGAGTGCGTAAGGAGAGAAAAACAAAACAAAAGACTATGGTCCTATCAGCAGGTGTTCCGCCAAGTGCCAGATTAGCTCCAATCTGATCCAGCCTATGTATGACGAATGGGCCTGATCAGGATCGAGGCCTCCAGGGTAACGCGGAGCATGTCAGTGCATCGGGAATGATCACCATGGTGATACACGGAGGGTTTAGAGGACAGTTCAGGACTCCCGATTCCTACGCTCTTTCACCTTGGAAACCTTGCAATCCACGGGGAGAGCACATAGCTCAGACAGAGACTCGAGAGAGTTTAGAGTTTCTGGGGAAATCCAGATTAACATTTACATGGTTCTTTCAAATCCTTATCTATCTTCAAAAGGTTGGTTTAATCATAGAGTTAAATAACATTCAGCACTGGAGTGAACCTGGTATACAATGGTTTCATTCCATGTTGATTCACTCCGAGTCCAGCCCCACCTTGAGACATAAATGTCTATAACATGCAGATGGGAATTAACGGGCCGTCCAACCCGGGACTAGGAGGGGCACATTGTACAGAAACAGGCCTCCAATCCGAGGAGGGGCCGGTGGACCTTGCGGCAGAATATAAGTTGCTGTTCGCCGGGCCCCACTTAACCCTCCTGAATCGACCGAGAGGATGCGTTGGTGTACTGGCACGGGCCAACGAAGGTGTTCCAGGCGGGAATGCGACTAGCGTAGCTACCGTCTTCCGCGGAGTGTTCTGGTTTTCTCTCTCTTGCGGTTGGCTTACTACAGCGACTGGCTATTGGACCTCGGGCATGTACTTCGTATGTACATACAGGCATTGTGCCCCTCTCCCTTGAGATAGGATGAGGGGCTCTGCGGGTTTGTGGATGTACATCTGTACTTGCAATCCATGGGGAACCCTAGATCTTGCTGCATGGGATGGTCGGCTCTATACTGGGTTGAGATCATCCTGAAGGCTGCAGTGTTCTCGTTTGAGAAATCTCGTGTCCACTAGCAGCTGGCAGCGTCAGAGTCACGGGAATACTTGGCGGGCTGCAGGCGCGTGCAGTGTACATTGCAATATCGTCATCATTGCAAATTTCTCTTGGATCCTTGTCAACTGAGTCGTTGTCCAGTTGTCCGGTTGTCCACAATTATCATGTAGGAAAGCGGATCTATAGAAGATCGAGATAGAACAGGAAAGAAAAGAAACCCAGAATCATACGTTATAAATGATTTGGGTGGGGACAAACCTTGGTTACTTGGTTACCAATGACTTCCGATGTATACGCGGGGAAGAACTCCCACAGTGTTTATTTTAGTCCTCTATGTAAGTCAAGTCTTCACTACTTATTCTACTCCAATACTCTTTTCCGCATGCAAGAGAAAGTTCGAGTTGGAGAGATGTACAAGGAGAGTTTAATACGCAGTAACGCTTAGGCACGCCCCGTGCCCCCAATCTCCGGTGACCCCATGTAGTGTACCCAGTCCCCAATCGCGAATAAGACTGCGTTGCCGGGAATTGCCGCGCAACTTGTCACTGTCAAGTACATTCTGAATAATTGCATGTGTGAGAAAGTAAATCAATTATTGAGGGGCAAATTGTAAAATAGCGAGGGATTGTACTACTCCATGTGTTCCCCTCTTTTCTTTTTTTTTCTCAGTAATCAAAATCTCATCAAACTCCGGTTAATCCACCCCAAAATAGGCTGGACCCTCATCTCCTTTTCCGATTTTCCTCGTCTCTTTCCCCTCTCTCCTGTCTATCCCTAATCCTCCCCCTCCTCGAGGCCTGTTTTCCTGTAAGTTGCTTTTTTGGTTGTACTGGTTGTTGTCCCCCCTACTCGGGCAAGAAAAAAAAAAACCCGGCCCCGATTCCACCGGCACCGGACCCACGGCCATTTTCTTTTCTCCCAGTTTTAAAGAACTGGTATCCGGGGAGAACCGTCGAGGACTCTTTCCCGAATTATACTTGCAGACTCATCATACTTGGTGACTTGGGAAAATCATACTCACCTTTTTGGCGGATCAAACAGATCGCCTCTACCGGACGGATCATCTGCTTCGCCGCTTCCACCCCCCTGAACCGCTCGTTCGACCACCGAAGATTCCCTCTCAAACGACCATGTCTTCGTACTACGAACCGCAGGGCTGGCAGGCTCCTGCCGCGCGCCAGGTCTCCTGGGAGCAGCCCGTGCCGCCGTCTCGGTCAGGTATGCACAATGCATTTCCAGCCCGCAAAAATCTCCGGAACACACAAACTCATACTTTTTTTTACTTGCAACAGGCTCGAGCTCGGTCTCCCAGCGTGAGGATAGCCCGGCCTTTTCGTCCCAATTTGACGGTATGCTCAACTCCTCGTTTTTCAATTGTTGGCCGAACCCACAATTCCGTTTCGTTTCGCTTCGCCTCGAGAAAAAACAAGCATGATGCCTGAAAGGGGACAATGACCGACGACTCCGGTGGTGTAACAACAATTTCGGCAAGCGAAGACTGGGGAATTGTGGGGGTTTGTCTCGGTGTGATTTGGAAAATAACAGTGTGCTGACCGTGTGATGTTTTGTGAAGAGGTTGATCGTGCGATCGATAATCTCGTCAAGAGCGGGAAGTTGTGGAATGCTCCTCGCCGGGACTCGATGCCCATGATGATGGGTCGTCCCTATCCCGACTACGGTATGTGGACGTACCCTCGATCGATGCGGCGTTGATCTGACTTGAAATTCCCTGTGGCAGACCCTCGCATGGGCGGCAATGGCGGCCCCCAGCGACACCACTCGGTGAGCGAGTTCGAAGGCTCCCGAATGCCCCCCTCCGGCAATGCGCAGGGTTTCTATGCCTCGCAGCGGTACCAGGGACGCCCGAATGAAGTAGAACAGATGATGCAGGCGAAGCGTCGGATGGCAGCTCAGCGTGAACGGGAGCTCCGCAACTATCATCAGGAGCAGCAGTACAACCGAAGTACGTGGTAGCGTGTTTGCTTTTCTCTCTCTCTCTCTCTCCTTGACGTTTATATTCCCCCGTCATTTTTCTTCTCTGCATCTATGTATCCGTCGGCCTTGTATAATATATTGGTTTGGCATGTTCTTTTGAATGCGCGGTTTTTAATACGTGATCTTCTTTCTCCAAAGGCCTCCTCGCCGAGATGTCTGCAAACAAATCCGATCGATCCCTCAGCCCGGCTGCCGTGAGCGAAGACAGCCGCCGAGACCTCCTGGCTCGCCAGCACCGGGCCCTGTACGGCAATGAGAGCCCCGCTTTCTTCCCCCCCGGCCCCCTGCCAGACGACAACTCTCGCCCTGAGAGCCAGACTGCTGGTACTCCCTCGTCGGCCGCTCGTGGAGCGTCCCCACGGGGTGTGGACCCATTCGGTCTGAACCAGGTCCTCGCTGCTGCCGATGGCGCACCCGGTCTGCAGTCTAGCTCCCGGGCTAACAGCACCTCTTCGCCCAGCTCGGCTATCAACGCCAGCTTCCCCGAGCAGCCCGTGCCCTCGACCTCATCGCCCAGCAGCGCCGACTTGTCTTCGTCTCGTCAAGCCTCAGCTAAGCCGAGCGCCGGCCCCATCGGATCTCGACCTGTAGGACCGCAGACTACTGCTCCCACCTCTAACCCGGCAATGAACAAGCGTTCGACAACCCCATTGTCCTCCTCTCTAGGCTACGGTTTCACCCCCGGCGAGGCGGCTGCCAACGCGAACGAGCGTGCTACATCCGCAGCCCCCAACCCAGCTGTCACGGCTGCTGCCAACGCCCCCGGTCCTAAGGACTCGGCTGGTGGTGGTGTGGGCCTCGGCTGGTCCAACGGCAGTGGCGTCTGGGGCTCGAAGAGCGGGCTCGGCGTCCAGGCCTCAGTGTGGGGTTGAAAAAGGCCAATAAAACGAAAAACTCATACCCATGACTCTATTTGATTCCGCATTGAGGGATTTTACGGCGGCGCTTTATATGTGGTATGCATTCGATTTGGAGGGGTTTCGGCCTCTTTTTGATAATTTTCGTGGCGTTGTGTGAGCAAAATGGCTTCTCTATTTGCGTGACATGTTTTTCTGATCACAACGGTATATACATGACAGCGGGAGCAGGATTACTTTTTTTTCTTCTGCCTTTCTCGGTCTAGGCTATTGGTTCTCGTTTACATTTTCTGTCAGTTTTCGGATTTGGATGGTGGCTTGGGCGGGAAGGGTCTGCTACTATACCACAACTGGGTTCCTGGAGTCAACATTGGTGTCCACGGACCGGATCATTTTGAAAACGAACAAAAATACCCTTTTCTTGAGATTAGGTTGGTTTCCGGTGTCTTGCGTCATTTTGGATTGTCAGAAAGTGCTTTCTTGTTTTGTTTATTCATTCTGTCTGGTGCCCGTGTGAAATGGTCGGAATATGGCGCTCGTTTCTTCGGTGAAAGTGTCGATGGACTCTTTTCATTTCTCGGTGTTTTTGTTCTTGTTCGTCTGCGTCTCCATGGATGTCTATGTCTATGTCTATTATTTGTTACTATCCTCTCATATCTCTGGCAAGAGGGGGGTTCCGGCTGCACATTGGAATTGGATGACTGTCACTTTCCTCATATCTACTTTATTTTTTCTATACTATGGGGAAAGAAGGGGAATCGAGGTGCTGAAATTTTAGGTAATAAGGTTCTGAGGTGTTCATTATGGTTCTTTATCTTTTTCCGAGGTCCATGACCATGAGTCTCATTTGATCTGATCTTAAACCGTGGTGCCCAGATGTACAGTTCATGTGGGCGTATACTTATTTAGTATGTATTGTAGATTGTATCTAAGACCTAGTATGCAAGAATAGGATATTCAATGACCTGGCAGACATTCATTCTCGTAACAGAGGGTCGTATCTAAGTATAGTCGTTAAAGAATTAAGCAATTAAGACATTATAGCAAAGCAGCCTCCTTCACATTCCCAATCTAGATCCCAAAGATGAGTCCACTCAGAAGATCCGTATACATTGAGTGGCCCGGCATTCACGTATGTACTTTCCACCACCTACCCATATTCACACGGCATAAGAGTAAGAGTGTATAGGAATCTAAGCAGTCACAGCCAGATGGCCAGAACAACACTTAGGCAGCATTGATGTGAGTCTCAACTGCGTGCGAAGTGCTGTGACCAGCACCCTGCTGATCTTGGTTCCGATTCGCCTCAAGCACAGCACCAGGAACTTCATGCTCAATGCGACGCTTCGCAGTGAACCACCCGGTAACACCCCGCTCCTGATTGTCTCCCAGCCAGGGCTTTCTTGCCTCGGCCAATGCTCTGCGTCCCAGATAATAGATCAACTGACCGACAATGATAAGGACGAAGGCAATGGGGTACATCCAGTGAATATGGTAGTGGAAGACCTTGATACCAATGCACACACCCCAGAAGTTCATTGTGAGCATCGAGATGTTGAAGAATGCAGCGGACGACAATCGGAACATCGTGGGTGCAAGGCAGTAGAACATGCTCAGACAGAGCGTAAATCCAATCAGGTAGCCTCCAACCTTACCATCCCAGTTGCTGGTGTTGTATTTATCACGCTCAAAGATGGCAGATTGCACACCGTCGATAATGACGCCGTAAAATGAAAGCTGGCCCAAGACCTCATAGACTGGCCTGGTGCTGACAAAGTACTCCTCGGCGGTATTGGTGAGACCGTAGAACGAGGCACCAAGCAGTGCGAAGAGATCACCCTTGAGCTGGTTACCCGAAGACACATCACCACCGTTTGTGCCGGTGATGTGGTCCGAAGCGATGAGGACACCCATGCCGCCAACGCAGATGATGATACCGGCGATTTGAGTGATGTGGTATCGGACCTTCAGGAAAAGGAAGGAGATAATGACCACCACGACGATGGCCCAGAAGTTGATTAGTTGGGCGCTGAGCATGGTTGTGTAGTCGTATGCAAGCACAATGAAGTAGTTTCCTTGTACATCGCAGAAAGCGAGGATGATGTCTGTAACGAGATAATTAGAGGCAATGCGCGAATAAGATGATGCGGGGTTATGACATACACTTCCATCCATCACGCCAGATTAACCGGAGCCAGCCCTTGAACCCGTAACGGTAGATGGTATAAGGGGTGAAGATGCAGGTAAGCACAATGTAGTTAAGAATAGTCTGGAAAGTTGGGATAGACCAGTTCTGGTCGGTGAGTAGGGTGGTAAAGGTGCTCGTCGCAGTGTTCATAATAGCGAGAGCTTGTCTATATTCCAATCAATTTCCGGAACTCTTTCCCATTTCCAGGGAATCATGGTTAATCGCAATGCCAGTACTCACCCTAGAATCAACACGATATAGAACTCTTTGGTCTTGAAGTAGGCGAAAAAGCCCTTCTTTTGCGTATCAACTTGATCAGCTGGCGCCAGCGCCTCTTCATCGCCCACGGGTCTCTGCACCACTACCTCGGCCGCATCCTTAGGAAGCGACGAGGTAGAATTGGTGTTAGAAGCCGTCGCCTGGACGGCAACTTGGTCTTTGGAGTCCGACATCGTCCCAATGTTGAAGAAACAAGGCGACGTTGATCAGGAAAGCGGGGTTTGCAGAGGAATAACTGCAGCCGCGGCGCACTGATCCGCTTGCGGTATAGATCTAGATCTGAAATGGAAAGAGGGAGCTTTATAATCGAAACGAGCGCAAAACCCCCAGAAGTCGCTCGTCTTTAGCTCACACAAACACACCAAAGCGTGGAAAAAGAAAAATACGAGCTGGCCGAGAAAAAAAAGCTACCAAGACCACGCCGGTCTGGAACCTTTCCTCATCGGGAAGGCGTCGATAAAGAATCTGCCATGCACGGAGGAACCAATCAGAGCTACGGAAGCGGGGCGGTGGCAGGGTCCGAGCTTTAGAGAGCGGAATGATCCGATCTGGCCTGTATTTGATGGCCTTGCAGCCTTGTGTAATCTACACGTAATCTCCTTACATCATTACTATTTTGGTTCTGCCAGCTAAGACGCAGAATATGGATCGAAGCTTCGATGCCGGAGGTTAATTTCGTTCTGGTTCCCGCTTCTTTCCCGTACTGCATGGAGATCTACCTTATTTATAGGTAGAAGTCTGGACCTTTGATTGATAAATAGTTTTGATCAGATTCCTAGTAACGCACATGTGGCATTCCAGTCCCTTGATGTGTTCATATCAAGGAAGTTTCTAGGATTCTGGAAGATCCGGAAGTGCCCACTTCTCCCGGTCGCGTGTGAACTGCGGCGTTTCTTCCTTCCCCTCCTATCGTGGGTCAGGTACCTTTTTTTAAAGTTCTCAAAGATTCGGAATATTTAAACGAGTTTCTCCATAAGAACTTCAAGATCATATCTGATATAGAGAGAGCGAAGTGATACCAAGAAAAGAAAGAAAACTGGCCGAGGCCCTTCCCGTCAGGTGGATCCTCTCCCCCTTCACAAACCCAACCTTCCCTTCGATCGTCATCCCCTCCGCAGACTCTTTCATCATCTCCACCCCCGACCCCTACCCAACCATTTTCATCTTCGGTATCTCCTAGGGCCTCACAACCGGCGCATGCTCATACTGGAGGCCCCGGAGTGAAGTGCCCTCCCTTTTCTCGCCGGATCATGGCGCTGGACCTAACGCCGCCCGACGGTCGCAAACGGGTCAAGGTCTACGAACTGAGGGATAACGATTGGTTTGATCGCGGCACCGGCTTCTGTAGCGGTCACATACTGGAGGTAAGCTTGTCCTTTTCCTGGAAGCTCTACTCGGCCAGGCGCACGGGCATAGCGTGCGCTTCGCCGCGCGCGCTTGGTCTTGGATGTTCCTCCCGCGCATTACGACAATCCTGCATCCGCACCCGCACCTCTCCCGGAACGGTTTGAACCGCGTGGCTGACTCGCGTGTCTTCTTTTTTCTTTCTGCAGGAGGAACCCCGAATATTTGTCGAATCCGAAGACCAGCCTAATCGCGTGCTGCTGGAGACGCGGATTTCCAAGGAAGATGGCTATCAAAAACAGCAAGGTTTCTGTCCCACCAGCGCGTCTGTATCACCGAAGGATCTGTTTTTTTACTGACTGCGCGATCAGAGACGTTGATCGTCTGGACGGAACAAAGCGGGACGGATATGGCACTTAGTTTTCAAGAGGCAGAAGGATGTGCGCAGATTTGGTGAGGATACCGGAAGATACCAGATGTGTGCGCGTGCTCCGGAACTGACCACCCAACAAGGGAATTTGTGAATGCTGTTCAACAAAACCTCAATTTGGCTGCGGCAGGTAAGTCTGGTTACCGAGTTTTTCGTTATCTTTTCATGTGCGTCTCTGACCTGGATGTGTGTTTTTCTGCAGATGATGCTCTTTCCGACGACCTGGATAGCTACCATTCCATCACACTACCGGCGCCCGAACTTCGAAACCTAGGTGAAATGGAGCAGATTGTGCGATCGGCGAGTATGACACAACCAGGTCGTGATGCGCTGTCCAAGTTTATCATCCGTGATGAGTATATTGCCAAGCTAGTCCCTTTAGTGGATATGGCTGAGGACCTGGAGAGCCTGACTGATCTGCACCATCTCTGCAACATCATGAAATCCCTTATTCTGTTAAACGATAACACCATTATCGAAACCGTCGTCGCCGATCAGATTATCCTGGGAGTGGTAGGAGCTTTGGAATATGATCCTGAATTCCCCACCCACAAGGCAAACCACCGGCAATACCTCGCAGACCAGACTCGCTATAAAGAAGTTGTTCCTATCAATGACCCGATCATTCGCAGGAAGATTCGGAGTACATGGCGCCTACAATACCTGAAAGATGTGGTCCTGGCCCGGATTTTGGACGACCCGACTTTCTCCGTACTCAACTCCCTGATCTTCTTCAACCAGATGGAAATTGTGAACCACATTCAAACCAATGGACACTTCCTCCGAGAGCTCTTTTCCGTCTTTGACCCCAGAAACACCAACTCCAAGCGCAAAGATGATGCTGTACAATTCTTGCACCAGTGCGCGGCAATTGCGAAGAACCTCCAAGGTCCATCACGAGCCCAGCTATTTGCCAATTTCATTAACCACGGCCTGTTCGCCGTGATCGCCTTCGCAGTGAAACACCCGAACCCAGCTATGCGCACGACAGGTATTGATATTCTGGTAGCATTGCTGGACCATGACCCGGTGATGATGCGGGGATACATGCTCAAGGCTGTCAATGAAAAGAAAACACCGCTCACAGATACACTAATTGACCTGCTCCATGCCGAGACCGACCTTGGAGTCAAAAGTCAACTAGCTGATGCTATTAAGATCCTGCTTGACCCCCAGATACCCTTGCAGGACCCGCTCGCCCGGGCTGGACCCGATTATTTCAAAATCCGACCTACCAATATGCTCTCTGATGCATTTGTCCAACAGCATTTCGATGATTCTTCCAAGCGGCTCTTTCAACCGCTTAAACAACTTGCCAATCGTGCTACCCGTGAGTGTTCACTGGTTCTCCTTTTCCTTTCCCGGGTTGAAGTACAACTGGCTAACGTGATTTCTGCAGTTAATGATTTGACGTTCCAAGAAGTCACGCTCTACTCGCATCTTGCTGATATACTCACTTTTTTCGTCCGTCAACATCTCTTCCGCACACGTAATGCGATCCACAGTGAATCTCTTGCGCCTCGGGTCGCTCAGCTTCTGACAGCCCCTCAAAAATCTTTAAAGCTGGGTAAGGCAGAGCTCAATCACCCACACACTCCCTTTTACCCTTCAATGGTTAAACTTACATTGGTTCCAATAGTTGCCCTTAAATTTTTCCGCACGTTGATCAGTCTTCAAGATACCTTTTACCAAGCTCTCATGACACACAACAATACATTCGGCTTAATTCTGGATATTGTATATGAAACAATGCCTCGTGACAACCTACTCAACTCCGCCTGCCTCGAGCTCTTCGAGTTTATCAAACGGGAAAACATCAAGCCATTCATTATTCACGTGGTAGAGAAGTACCGGGAGAAGCTTGCGAATATCACCTACGTCGACACATTCCTAAACTTGATTCTCCGTTATGATCAAATGCAAGGATATGGCGGCGAAGCAGACCCGTTGTTTGGCCATGAGGACGACAGTACATCACGGAGGATGCCGCTGAATGGCCAGCGTTGGCAGGGAGTGAAGGAGATGGATGCTGCCGAAGAAGATTACTTTGGCACATCCGACGATGAAGATGATGTAAGTCGTCTTGCTAGATTACTCTTGGGGCTTTTTAAACTGACTGGATCGCAGTGGCCACAGGATACACGTGGAGCCCTTGCTGCTGGTACATCCAATGGCTCTGCTACTTTAATGGTCAAGCCCCTGGTTGACTACCCTGATGATGATGACGATGAGGATGTCATGGACACCAAACCTGAAGCCCTTGCGGAGCAAACTCAACGGGCTGAACCGTTGAGTACGACAGAGGCTACGATTGAAACTAGCCTTGAAACTAGCCCTGACGCTGCTGCCTCCGCACCCAGCTCGCCTGCTCAGACGCCTCCACCCGAACGGCTCGCTGAGAAGCGTCGTCGTGAAGAGGAAGACGATGATGAGCTGATGAAACTCACTGCAGGGCCCAAGCGTAGAAGCTCTACCAGTAGCAATTCTGGTGCTGGAATTCTTGGTCGGAAGAAGAGTTTATCGATTGCACCAATTGACGCAACTGAAAAATCCGGATCAGGGGGTTTGGCGAGTGTCGGCGCAGCACCTAAGAGAATCGCTATCAATCTGGGACCGATCAAGCCTGCCGCTTCAGAAGCGGACACATCGTGCACAACAGATGCTTTCGGTGAATCCAGTGAGAAGGAGAACCGAGATGACACCAAGGGCGAGGGAGATGGTTGATAATTCCTTGTCCAACCTGTGCAGTCCGACAACAAATCGAGTCTCCCACTTCAGCAGCGATCCATCACTGCAGCCACCTCACCTACTCATTTTGATGAGGTAGATACCATCCAGCGCAGCTCTGATGTCTGTGTTCCTTGAGCTTTCTACTTTGCTATCATTTTACGTGCTGCTATTTGGCGAACTTCGTTTTATATTCTCTCTGCGCCTTTTTTTTTGTTTCTTCCTTCGCCTCTCCTTTTTGAACCTCGTGCTTCGCAGCGGTATGATACCTGCAGTGTTGTTCTTCTTTTTAATAGCGGGAGCACGGAACGAAATGCTGTACATTGCGCTCTGTCGGCGTCTGGGCAATCAATGCATTGGATCCAGCCTTGGGCCCTCTTGTTCTTTTTTTACCCATTTTATTTTACTTCTTACTTGGGATACAGAAACCGGGGGCGGTTTAGGGGAGGAGGTTTGGGTTGGGGGATATGGAGTCAGGAACTGTTGCAATACACTTGCATTCCATGGTCATTTTGCTTGCTTCCATATAAATCGTGGCATATCGTACTGTAGCTCGTAGCTTATTCGTGCTGCATGGAGCTCGGCTCACATGGGGATCCACTCGGCTCCGCACCCGCCCTTGCACCTTGACCCATCAGGTACCATGCGTCAACGACAACTGCTCAATCATATACCGAGGTACCTACTCACCACAGCGTATTCAACTCATCCATATCTGAATACAATTCATAACCTTATATAGGTCCCTTGATAGCCCTCGAGGTAATAGTCTGCTAGACATAGGAACCTATCCTGGCTGTCAAAGTCATGGAACCCCAGATCACAAGGAACACCTTCTGTACCTATACAGGCGCGCAGTCAGAATCTGATACTACCGTCTTTCTTGTATCCGGGAATCCGGGTTTGATCGGGTACTACCACCCATTTCTATCCCTACTGGCGCAGAACCTGGTCGACGGGTCCCAACCCCAGACCCAAACCGAGACTTCAAGTACCACAAAGAAGACCTCTATTCAGATATATGGGTGCAGTCTCGGCGGCTTCGAGATTCCATCTGACGCTAAGCATAAAAATGGCAAAAATGGCAAAAATGGAGAGCACGGCGCCCAGGACCACTTGTACGATCTTGAAGACCAGATTCGATTCGTGCACCGGAAGCTCGTGGATTTGATGAACTTGAACAATGGCTCCAGTGATGATGTTTCGGGGGAACCAAAGTCTGGATCTGGCTCTGTCACCCCAGCGCCGAAACGAAAAGTCATTCTCATTGGACACTCTGTCGGCGCATATATCGCTATGGAGATCTTGAGAAGACATCGTGAGGGTATACCGGATATAGAGACTCTTTCCTCTGAATCTGGACCCGAGACTGGTCTAGCCGACTCTATCTCTTCGAGTTCATTTGATATCATCGGCGGTGTGATGCTCTTCCCAACAGTAAAGGACATCGCGCACTCGCCGTCCGGCCAGAAATTGACAGTCAGTTTCATATTTCAAGATGATGGGAGCTGCTATTGACTTTTTTCTTTGTAATTATATAGGCTTTACTGACATTCCTCCCGCAACTCGCTCTTATTGTGAGCTTCTTCGCCCGTATTTTGACCTCGGTCCTCCCATCCTCGACTTTGAAATCCGTTGTTCGGTCCGTGATGAAAGATCCACCTGCTCATGGTCTCGACACGACCTTTGAATTTTTGAAGAGTTCTGGTGGTGTACGACAAGCATTGTATGCCAATTCTACCCTTTTTTTTTTTATTTTTTTTTTATTTTTCTCAATATACTCAACCTGGTGTGCGTACTAATGTTCTCGACAGACACATGGCAGCGGATGAAATGCGCACCATCACATCTGATAAATGGACAGATGACGTTTGGGGTGTTGGGTGCGCATCTGAGCCTATTACACGGTTATTCTTCTATTTTGGAAGGAATGATCATTGGGTTGCGGAGAAGACCCGGGATGAAGTTATTGCATTGAGGGGACGAGAGGAAGGGTTAGGTCCGAAGATGTTTGTTTGCGAGGAGGGATTGCCTCACGCATTCTGTCTGAGTAAGTTATGGGTCTCTTTTTGTCGTTCTGGTGGGGTTGACTTATACTAAACTATTATTTCTCTAGAGGATAGCGATATCATGGCTCAGAAGGTTGCGAAAATGATACGGGATATTGTATAGCATTAAGCAAAATTATGCGCCTGAAATGGGTGGCTTGAAACTCCAGCTTTTCAGAGAATCGGATACTAATTTTGAGGCGATGCTAGTCAGAAATGTAGTTTACATCGGTAAAAAATAGAAAATAACTCTAGAGCTCTCCAGGTTCACAATTGCTCAAGCTTGGTATATAGGACAAAGATATATGATTTAGCACATAATCAATCTGTTCCCCGCGGAGGCAGAGTATACCGCAAGGGGATATTGAAACAAGCTCAAGTAGTGAATCCCACTTTACGTTGTTTAGGAGTGTTATGACATTGACTGTGGTTGGCATGATATACTGAACACACACGAGTCAAACCCGCCATAGTGCAATGCATTCTTGCACTGCCCGCATATTTCACGATGGACTTAACGACGACAGGCTATTTCCTAAGAACGACGGTAGACTTGATGCATTACAGCCGTCTTAGGCTTCATTTACTAGTTGGCGTCCATCAAGGCATATATTAAATCAGAGACAGATCCAAAGTGAGGGGACCGAGGGGAGTTTACCTCAACAGGTCATTTTTGGAGTTACATAGTCAGTCAAAGCGAGAAGTCCTCCAAAAACTTGTGAGGGTTCGAGCGCCTAAGTGCTATCTAAGGCGTTCCATCTGAAGGGCCCAATGGTAATAAAAACTGTTGGATCTGAGTTAATCAGGGGTTAAAGGCACCTACAAACTCTCCTTGTCTCTCCTTCGACTTGTCGTGCTTCCACTTCCAAGGTTGCTCGACTGCCGCCCATTCGTAGCCTGTGTGTATGGGGAGGAGGAAGAAGAAGAAGAAGAAGAAGAAGAAGAAGAAGAAGAAGGGAGAAAGGGAAATAGATGTTTATAGTGAGAGGAAATGAGGTTGCATAAAGAGTAGTTTTAAAGTCACGGTGCGGCATATAGCTAGGAAATAGCTCATTAACACCTAGGCACTCCTGAGGTCAGGAAGAAGGGTGGTGTGGACGCATGTAATCATCTATGGTCGTTGGTATGCAGGCACTCAAGTGGGTTCATAAGTGAGGACTTATGCAGATAATGACTTAATTTATGAGTAAGAAATTGATAGAGGTATGAAAGTAATAAAAAGTGAGTTTTATTCGGAAACAAAGTCAAAGAAAGAACGAAAATTTATCCGGAGATTCAACCGTTGCAATGGGTATCTCAACAGAAACGACGAAAATAAACGACGCCAACCCATTCACTGTCCGATGACTTGAAACAAACGCTAGATGATATGCCGTAGAACAATCAAGATAAATCGTGCGCCATGAGATGACCTGTAGATAGGATATGAAATACAAAACAATAAGAAATGCAAAATAAACATAGAACGGATGGAGCGAGAGCGGCATTTACTGCGGCTTGGGTTGCAGTCCAGCGCGACGGAAGAGATCGCCGAGGACATCGGGCATCCCCTGGGCTGGGGCCCGCGGGTTAGGCGCGCCGGCTTGGTAAGGATGCTGCTGTGCCGGAGGCATCGGGTACCCATATCCGGGCTGGGCCGGGGGTTGAGGCAGGGGATGAGGCTGGAATTGAGGCTGTTCATGGTGCGCACGAACACTCCACTCATCATCCTGAGCACGTTGCTGCCCAAGGATGTCCTTCAGTGACATGGTACGGCCCATCGAGACACCACCCTGAACACCACCTTGGATGTTCTCATTAGGAATAGCCTGGGTCTCTGCGGCGGCGGCAGCAATGTGAAGTTCGTTTTGGCGCATAGCTTGGATACGTTCCTTGGCATCCTTCAGGCTCTGGCCGGCACGAGTAGCGCACTCTTTGATGACCATGGCATTCACGGTGCGGGTATCAGTGGTCGAAGTTTCAGTCTCAGAGTAAATCCAGATACCATAGACGCGGTAGTTGTTGGCATCAGCTTTGCCCTCGGCATCTTTGTCCTTGTCTTCCTTCAAGATGACATACTCCTCAGTCACTTCCACATTCTCAGCGCCAGTCAGGCGGGATTGGAAGTTTTCAAGACTGCGACGGTTCAGGAGGAACACCGTGAAGCGTTCTTCACCAAGTGGGCCCGGGGTCATTGAGCAAACAAACAGGGTGCCCTCGATGTTGACCTTCTCCCAGGTAGTCGAAGCGGGGTTGAAGGTGTAGATGACGGCATAATTCGCCAGGGAGATGACATCGGTAATTTCAGAGTTGTGGCGACGGAGAACACGAAGATTGAGCTCTTCATTGGAGCGGAGGGGTGGGGGAGCTTGCTGAGGCATGTCGGAGAGGTACGCAGTGTCGGATTCGTAGTCTGTGTGGGCGTTGTTTTGGTAGTTCTGGTATCCAGAATCAGGTCGGTTATTAGCCCTGCCGTTGGGCGGTGCGCGAGGAGTACGCTTCATGATGGTGGTGATTGGGGGGAAAGAAAGGAGAGTGGGAGGTCGCTGAGTCGTTCGCTGAGTCGCGTTCGCTGAGTCGTTCGTGGGAAAGTTTGGCGGAGAGTGAATCAAGTGGTTGCTGATTGCGGGTTGACCGATAAGACCGATAAGACATATCGTCATCGGCTTTCCGCCTCCAACTCTCGCGTTTCTTCCTATTCTCACTCTTTCTGACTTCTATTGTGTCTTGAGGGGGCCTCCCGCTGCTTTGGGCGGATTCGTCTTTTCTCTTCTTTTAATCTAATTCGCGCGGCCCTCTTCACTCCAGTGCTACTGCCCTCCTAGACCTAAGACACCAGCCATCGTGCATAACGCACGTACTTACTCAGTCGTGCTAAATTCTACAATCCAATTCATTGCCCATTGGTCGCATTTGACAATTGATTGAACCGGATTCATTGTCGATTGTTCTCCTTGCATGGTGGTGCTCCAAAGGACCGATATAACACTCAATTCCCCGCCGGAATTAAGAGCCGCCACATATTCACAACCACAGGTTTTATATACCACACACTGTCAGCGTCGCATACAGCCAATAAACTTGCACAGAATTCTTATAAGCATATCCCTACACTTAAAGGATTTCACACCATTTGATCCAATATGAGCGCCAAGGAACGGCGAGCCGAGTCGCCCAGGTCAGACTCGAGGGGCCAAACGTCGGAAGAGGTGGAAAACACTCAGCACCCTGCACTGGATCTACTATCCCTTTCGCGTGCTGTCAAAGCACGAAAATCTGAGTATACTCGTCGACGAACGGTTCGCGTCAAGATTGGAACTTGGAATGTGGCAGCCATCTCCGGCACAGAAAAGGATCTTGGGAAATGGTTCGTGCAGGGCCAAGGAGTGTCTGAGAGGTTGTCTGGTGTCAAGGGGGAGCAGCTTGAGCATGCTGGGGCAGCTGACGGGGGTTCCCCAACCGGAGATGAGCAAAATGAGCAGAAGAAAAAGCCATTCCAAACAAGTCCGGAGGAGATCGATCTTTATGTTTTGGGCCTGCAGGAAGTGGTCGATGTTTCATCTCCTGCAGAGGCTCTACGGCCATATACTGATTCGGGCCCATCAAATCGATGGAAAGAGTCGGTTCAGAAATCGCTACCTCCTGGATACCAGCTCGTCTCCGAGGTTCAGCTAGTTGGACTTTTACTTATCATCTACGCCTCTCCATCGATTAACGAGAGCATTTCCTCGGTCAGCAGTACCTATGTCGGAACGGGACTGATGGGGTACATGGGGAACAAGGGTGCCGTGACCACTCGCTTGGTCCTTGGTGAAACTACTCGCTTAGTTTTTGTGAACTGTCACCTTGCAGCAGGGTCCGATAAAAGCAGCCTAGAAAGACGTAATTGGGATGCTTCTCAGATTGCGTCGCGTGCAAAGTTCGATCGTGTTGCTGGAGAGAAGGGCACAGGGGAGGAAGCCTTTGACAATATTGGCGACGAGGATTTTACTTTCTGGTTTGGCGATCTCAACTATCGACTGGATGACATTCCTGGAAACGATGTACGGCAAGTTCTAGCGCGGCATACAGTCAATGCATACGACATCGCACTCCAGGAAGCGAAAAAATCGGGTAGTCGCCGGGGTTCTAGCGCCGATGTTGAAAACCAGCCACCAGTGCCGCCGTTTCCAGAAGACGATGGGCCACCCGAGCCAGTTACCGATGAGGAGATTGATCCCCATAATGATCCTGCGTCATTGCAGACCACTATTTCGTCTCTTGTCGTCCATGACCAACTGCGAACTCAGCAAAGATTGGGAACAGCATTCCACAAAGGATGGCGCGAGGGCCAGATCACTTTTCTGCCTACATATAAATATGATGTCGGTAGTGTGGCTATGTTTGATTCGAGTGAGAAGCATCGTGGCCCTAGCTGGTGTGATCGAATTCTTTACCGCACTCGGCGAGATAAGCTCAAACATGAGCAACTTGACCGAGAAAGCGAGGAAGTCCGGCAGAGAGACAAAGAAATGCAAGACCAAGGTCTCGACCAGGCTGCTGCCGATGAAAATGTTCTATTTGACTACGATCCCGAGGTCGATGGAGTAGATGGGGGAGGGAGCGTGGAGGAGTACATTTCAGATGATGATCGGGCATATGTCTCCTCTGTTGCATCCGAAGACTCATCATTGGATGAGCCCATTCGTCTGGACCACTATGTTTCACACCAGGGAATACTGTCTTCAGACCACAAGCCCTTGGATGCAATTTTTACACTGTCATTTGACGCTGTCAATCCCAACCTCAAGGCTAAAGTCCACCAAGAGGTGGTCCGTGAACTGGACAAGGCTGAAAACGAAGCTCGCCCCGGTCTTACGGTCGTCGTTGATGTTCCTCATGGCGAACAAGGCAAAGAGAAAGATCCCAACGCAGTTGACTTTGGTGATGTCGCCTATGATGTGCCGGTTCGCCGGTCCATCACTATTGCCAACACGAGCGGTGCTTCAGCCACCTTTCATTTCGGGGAGAGGCCTAGCCTTGATAGTAAAGACAGCTCAGAGCACCCCTCTTGGCTCAAAATTCAAATTGAACGACCCGAAGACCGAACTGAACAACCGGCTATTACGCCTTCTGGGAACTCGCACACTCTACTGCCAGGCGAAGTGGCCAATGTCGATGTCACAGCTCATGTTCGGAATATCGAACAAGTGCGTCTTCTAAACCTTAAGAAGGTTAAAGTGGAGGAGATTCTTGTACTTCATGTTGACAGTGGCCGCGACCACTTTATTTCGGTCACGGGACACTGGCTGCCAACCTGCTTTGGCTGTAGCGTGGATGAATTGACCCGCATGCCCGAAGAGGGCGCCCGCAGTCTCGACAAGAAAGGGACATCACAGTCATCCCAAACAGGCACTGAAGTGCGGTTATCTGCTCCACGTGAGCTCTTTCGTTTGACCGAGGCAATCTCCGACTTGACCGAGCGGGCTGTAGCAGAGTGGAGCATGACAAAAGGCGAATCTGGAGAAGAAGCACCTTGGGTTTCAGATCCATCAGGAGCCGGGTGGCCTTTCGAACCCGATACATGGACCCTTCAGGACCCCCACCAGCGCTCCGTTTTTTCTGCGTTCGTCCGGGAATCCCTCGACACCAACCAATCCTTAACATCAATTTTCGCTCCGGAAGTTCCATCCCTCCACCGGCTGGAGGCCCTATCCGCAACACTCCTGACATTCCTCAATTCTTTAAGTGATGGCATCGTCACCGCATCCGTTTGGCAAGAGATGGAGCAGCAGATGATTGCACGAGAGAAATCCAAAGCTCCTCCCCGATCGTGGGAAGAGACCCAAGCCTGGGTCCTAGAAAGCCTCGCCTATTCACCCGCTCATAGCGTCTCCTTCACATTTGTCACGTTCATGCTTGCCCGCATCGCCAACGAAGTAGCCCCCGTCCCATCCATCGCACCACAGCCCAGCCAACCCGTATTGTCCAAGGCCAAAAAACAATTATCCAACCTGACTGATCTCACGAAATCGAAAGACGAGAGCAAGAAGGACACGAAAAACCAGGGCCAAGACCAAGAAGAGCAAAAGGAGCAAGAAATCCCCAAATCCAGCCTCCCAGACCCTCCTACTCCTACCTCTGCCGCAGCGTTCATCTCAGCGGGTAGTTTCCGTCGCAAAAGCCAGGCGCCGACCCCGGAGTCCGCGGCAAAAGACTCGTACGAAAAGGCTGTAGCGCGTCGAGAGGCTGTCGAGTCTGCACTCGCATCTATATTTGCCCGCGTACTTATTTCGCAGAACCTTCCCGCACCGTCGAAGGAGAAAGAGCGTCGTGCCTCGGATGAACGTAAGAGGGGGATCATCGAGCCTTTCTTGAAGATGATTGGGGTTGATGAGAGGGGGCCTTCTGGGGGGCGGACCTAGTGCTGTATATTTATTGAATAGTTTCGGCGCAGGGAACCAGTGAGTTTATTCTGATCCCTGGAAGCTTTTTCTCTCCATTCGGTGACTTTCATCTGCTTTTGTGTCAATAGTGGTTTTTAGATGTAAGAGACCTGACTTGAGTTATTGTTTGGCTTGACTAGCGCAAAGGTGGATACTATACTAGCTTAGATCCATTAGGTGGAGAGGCCAATCCTCTATATACTACCGGTGACAGTATGTTCGTAAAAGTCTTCAGTACTACTAAATAATCGTAAGGACAAGTGCCAGGTGACATACACACTCGCACCCGATTTCAACTATGGAGTCAAGTGGTGCATGACTTAAGGAAACATGGCTCCAGGATTGGGAGATGTGGAATGCGGGTCCGTATCTACAGGTGTAATCAACGGAATGTCTGAAGATGCATCCATCCCCCTGTGCCAAGAGCAGTCTCAGCTTGAGAGTTCAAGGTTCTATATTGAAATTCTTCTCATGGGAGCTAGATTTGACACAGCCGCCCCCTTGTATACGGGGTGATGAGTACATGAAAAGCAAGAGGTTGAAAACATCGTGAAGAACCCCAACTTATTTCCAACACAGCATGCGGGTCTGGTTTGCCACGGCCTTTGTCTGTGTGGTCCTAGGGACCTCTTCCCGTCAAGATATTGAAATTTTCGTGAAAGATACCACTACTTCCAACATTGCCAATATCCACCTCAAATATCCCAAAGCCAACTTTGGGGAGCATGTCTTGACATATGGCGATTGCGATGCGGCAGACTTCAAAGACCATCATCCTATTGCAATTGTTCCAAGTGGTACCTACCCAGGTGATGACACTCGATTAGTCTGGGTAGTTCCTGATACTGTCAATTCCCATAGCTGCATTTCAGCGTGGGAGCAAAACAGACTAATCGGACGAAGTGAGCCGCTGGATCTGTCCAAGATTCTACATGCAAAAATTGCCAGACGAGATCATGTTCCTATGACAAACGAGTCTGGCATAGATGCAGAAGGACCGTGGTTCAATGGCGTTGCGCTTCTTCAAAACAAGGAAATCGGAGTCGTGGATGTGAAGAAGGCCAAGAGAAAATGTTCGTTCACCTTCGTCCTGGGGTTGAGAGATTAATTTCTAATAATGTATCTAGCAATCGGTATTGTCGGTGCTGGAATCTCCGGTTTAATGACCTACGTATTTATCCCCCTTCAGCACACGATCCCGAGATACTGATGTGGATGCTGACTGATTAATCGAAGCTCCTCCTTCACAGTGTTGGGTTTACGAACCTTGAGATTTCCGAGTCCACCAATCGCGTTGGAGGGTGGGTTTTGGAATCAATATGCCATCAATTAGTACTAACCTTCAATGATAGTCGGATCCGCACTGAATACTTCGATCTTCCCGACTCAAAATACCAATACCAAGAATTGGGAGCTATGCGCATTCCTATCACTGCAACCTTCCCAATGGGCAATGGGACCTTGACATTGAACTTCACAAATCACCAAATGGTGTTTCAACTCAGCGAGGCACTGAACGAGCTGAACATGCATAATGAAACACTCAATATCGACTGGATACCTTTCATTTATAACAGTGACAATACATTGTCCCTAAGCAAAAACAAGCGAAACCCAGATGGCTCCATCCCAACCATCGGTGATTTTGCGAAGAATAGTTCTATCGGTGCATCAACTCTCCATACTCCTCGTTTGGATGATCTGAAAAGCAAGCTAGAAAAGATTATGCTTGACCCTACGATGATGAAGCTTATCGCTAGCAACATTTATGAAGCACATAAGACGTTTCTTGGTATTATCTCATAATTCTATCATTGAATCAATAGGTCGCTTACTTTTGGTAGACGTTGGACTCGACGGCAAGGGAGGAGATGACTGGTCGCAGGCGGATTACATTCATAATGTGCTGGGCTACGATCTGAACACCACTGATCTTGCGAACAAGCTGCTCCCAGATTCCACTCCTTTGTGGGGGCACATGTGGGTATTTCTATGATGTAAGGGTTATTCTCACTACTTATACTCACTCTTCACAGGACTGATCGCCTCTTTTTCTCGTCCAAAGAATGGAAGACAATTGACAAAGGTCAGTATTTACAGTTGTTTATGAATATTAAACATGCAGCAGCTGATGATTTCTAGGAATGATTCGACTACCAAACGCCTTCAAGCCACTGATTCAAGACGATATCAAATACCATCGAAAGATCCAAAAAGTGGAATATCTCGGCTCAGAAAATAAGGTCCAGATATCCTGGAAGAATAACTACACCGATCGTCAATTTCAAAATGCCACTTAACTATACCTTCGTCTCAGTTCCATTCACAGTCATTAGGAAATGGGAACTCCCAGGTACATACACTCCTTAGACAAATTATAGCTCCCTGCTAATCTCTTGCAACAGATTTCTCTCCAACCCTAACACACGCTATTTCTAACCTTGGCTACGGGTCCGCCTGCAAGGTATATGCCCCATCGATTCATTGCTGGTCCGATATACATAGCGCAACTAACCATAACAGGTCGCACTAGAGTTCAAGTCCCGATTCTGGGAACACCTAGACCGTCCCATCTTCGGAAGTTGCCATACACAAACTGATGTCCCGGGAATTGGTAGCGTCTGCTACCCCAGTTTCAATATAAATGGCACCGGCCCTGCAGTCGTTCTTGCCAGTTACAATCAGGACGATTACGGGAAACGCTGGGTGTCGACTCCCAAGGAGGAGCACGCGCAATATGTCCTGGATTCCTTTGCTCGGCTTCAGGGTGAGATTGTCTATGAGCAATATACGGGAAACTTCAAGCGTGTTTGTTGGTTGGAAGAGGAGTCTAATGCTGGGGGCTCTTGGGTTGATGCGGGTGTTGGGCAGCATAAGCTGTATATGCCTTCTTACTTCAATACTGAGAACAATGTGAGTACTTGGGACTGTCGTGCACAGATATGATGGCTCTTGTTAAAGGCGCTTGTGCTAATTTTCATAGGTCATTTTCATTGGAGAACATACTGCCTATACTCATTCATGGAGTACGTTTACTTTTAATGTTGACGTTTGCTTCACAGCTTAAGCTGACTTGGATAATAGTTGCCTCGGCTTTGGAATCATCTGTTCGTGGTACTGTTCAACTTCTACTGGGTTTGTCGTACCTCTCCCGGAGAACTGTCGTTCGGAGTATAGCTGACTTTAATCCTCATGTCAGAAATGGGCTTGATAGACGAGGCGAAGGAGATTACAAAAACATGGATGGGTAGGTGAGTTATTGTTTGAGGCAATATGGAGTCCAATTTTCTGTCTTTTTCGAAGTTCTTTATGGAATATCGCTCAACGTAGTTGTAAAGATGGTTGATTGATGCGAAAGCCGGATGAAGAATTCCTATAATGCATTATGATCGCCTCAGTAATAAGCCCTAGATGAATCAATAGCATGTTGCTTAATAGGGTAGTCATTGCTAGTTGGATAGTTTTGGCTCTTTAATCAATAAACACCATAACGCTATTCACGCCAATGATCAAGAGCTGTCCCTAATGGCTAGTCACAAGGCTCACGGTGTGGGAAAATCTCGATTCAGAGCCGAAATTGAATTTGGTGGAATATAGTATATAATGCCCGAAAAGTACATAAGAGAAAGAAACGAGAGCTATTTAACATCACAAGAGCTTCAAGCATGGACCAGCCTAGCGAGAAGTACCCTTGACCATCGAATCCAGAGATTGTTGTGGTGAAAGCGGCGAACTAGAAGCCGATGTCTTCGGCGGAGGCGACCGGGGCCGGACCTTGTAACCACCTCCCTGGGCTGACTTGCCTTTACTCGACTTCGAGCGTGGCTTTTGTGCGGGAGGACGGCCTAATATGCTCTTTGCGGTTGCCAAGCAGCGATTAGCTGCGCGGCTGGGTAAGCTGAGGATGGATGAAGCGAGTTGAGCGGGAACCACGATGCATGCGCAGGCCCAGTCAACCAGGGTAAACGCGTAGCTGGAGCGGCGGGATAGACTAGAGCGTTGCGCGGCAGCTGCTAAAGCCAATGCGTCGCGGGTTTGAGCTTCGAGTTGCTGGAAGCGGGTATCTGACTGGAGGGTCATAAGGGCGGTACGTTTCTCATAGCGGCGGACAGCGCGGTTAAGGGCTTCGATGTCTGGCTGGACGGTCCTGCGGGCTTCAACAACAGCCTGTGTTATGAGTGATGGGGCGTCACTTGGTTCTTTGGGTGAGTTTTGGTCTGATTTGGAGGGAGACGAAGCCTGGCGAGTAGCGGCGGCTTCGGCGATGTGGGCTTCTAGTTCCTCGAGTCGCTTTGTGAGATCTTGGACTTTACTTGCGTCGATGCGGTCTTCGTCGGTGGTTGCGACAATGCGTTGGAGGTGGAGGGTGCGTGCTTGAAATAATTTGAGGAGATGTGCGAATGGACGAATCTCCGATGCGAGGAGAAAGATAGTAAGGTTGTAGTTTGAGACTAGGCCTTCTGAGGGCCGGGACAGGCTATTCCTGATGCCATGAAGAAGCCAGGCGCCGATCAGAGGAAATATGAAGCACGAGGCTAATGCGACCAGCTCGTGGATCTGGAGCTCCTTGATGGCTGCTTCAGTAGACGCTCGAGGCGGCGGGGGATGCGGGTGAGATTCTTCGCCCGATTCTACAGCCTCATCGCCCTCTATCTCGATATCCTCCGCAGTGGGGCTAAATCTGGATTCTTCCCGCCGGATGGCCTGGGCCGACCGATACCAGTCCCTTTAAATGCATGTGAGCTTGTACCCCGTGAAAAGCATATGATCGGACTTTTGACGTACCATGGCAATCGAACCGACCAATTTAGAAATACCGCTGCCAGTACCAACAATGTCACGTCAGTCACAAAAGAGCTTCCCTCTTTAAACATCACACCCGCGATGGCAGGCATCAGCGCCAAGGCCAGTGGTGCGGAGTGCCAATGAGACTCCTCTGTTGCGATCGGACCGTCATTGTGCCTGGCAACCCGTGGGAGAAATAGATCGTCTGTGGATGATCGAATGGAGTTACGGGCCTCCGAGATGGTATCTGAGAGCGTCGAGTTGCGGCGTTCTGGCCAGTCTGGGATGGTCTCGAGCGTGGTTCGCGCGGGGGCACCACGGCGGCGGATCGATGAATTGCGGGGTGAAATCCCCGATGGTGAAGGGGGATCAGCCATGATAAAACGAAACCCAAAGAACCTTGAGGCTTGAAAAGACGAGAAGCTGCAGGGAAGAAAAGAGTTCGCCCCGATGGGCGGAGGAGTTCGTGGCGTCCGACCGAGGTTGATTAGGTTGGTTTTATAAGTCTTGATTCAAGTAAGGGTATTTCGTCATTCTTACCCCACAACAATAAACATTATCCAGTTCCACAACCTTACAATCCAATTTTAGTCTATCATAATTGAAGGGTCTGTTATATTGAAGTTGATGAGGTTTAGAACCCGTGGAATGCAAACCACGTAAAATAACCAAACTAACCAAAACTCCCATTGAATGCACATCCATGGTTCGGATCTAACCACTTTGGGGCCTCAATAGAGATGAACGCCATCAGCTCTATTGCTTCCCCAATCCGGAAGTATTTCCATTCTCCTTTTCTTTCATGTCTTTCTTCACTTTCGTATAGTCAATGATGTCGTCTAGCATGCACTTTCAATGGCCAGGTTCTTTCTTTGGTCACACCGGTCGCAATCTCCCATGGTTCATCATTCTATAGAGACCTATTTTGGTCCCCCTTTCCCTCGCATGCGGATTCGAATAAGATCCAGAACACCTCCTGCAGGCACCATGTCTTGATCTAGACCTGCTATCTCGGCTCAGTGAATCTCTTGTGACACTCGGTTTCTCGTTCGAGATCCTGCTCGTTTCATTAACTGTATTTCCCGGGGATCAACCAGCTATAGAAGGATGCCCTCTTTCTGCTTCTCATCTTATCTAGATTGTTCACATTTCTACACTCTTCGAGTACTTGGTCTAGATCTTTGTGAGGAAGACCGCTTGAACTGTAGAGGTTTTCATCGCTGTTCGAGATATCAATCGTCCAATTTACGACTACATTGACCGCAGATATGACGGCAGATACGAAGCTATACCCGATGGCGGTGGTCATTCCGGTCCTGTCGTTCATCTCAATTCTTCTGTGCCTCCCACCACTGGCTCTTCATGCCAAAAATCGCAACTTTCCTGCGGCAGCCCTCATCTGTTGGGCAATTCTGCTGAGTGTGTTTAACGTCATCAACGCTATTTTGTGGCCCACAGATGACATTCCATCATGGTGGGATGGTGCCGGCCTCTGTGACATCGAGGTCAAGGTCATGGTGGCAAGCTATGTGGCTGTACCCGCTGCTCTGACATGTATCTTCCGCGGGCTGGCAGCAGTGCTGGATACAAGTCGAGCCGTCCTGGTTCCGAGTAAGACCCAGCGCTGGCGCAATCGGCTGATGGAGCTTGTCCTCTGCGTTTTTGTACCAATCATGGCAATGGCCACCCATTACATTTATCAGAAAGATCGCTATCTCCTCTATGCCATCTCGGGATGTGTCAACAATTATGACGAGAGTTGGCCAAGTTTCGTGCTGGCATGGATGTGGCCACCCATTCTCTGCTTGATATCTGCATACTATTGCTGTAAGTCATCTGTGTCATACTCACCCCAGTCAAGAGACAAGCCCTAACCGCGATACAGGCCTCGTCCTTATCCGCCTTCACAGATACAGAAGTGACTTCGAGGTCATCCTTCGCTCATCAAACAGCAACATGAGCAAATCTCGTTTCCTACGACTGTTCTTCGTCGCTTTTACTATGCTCGTAATCATCCTCCCCGTCCAAGCCTATGTCATCTACTATGACCTATCTCTTTCCCTTCCCTGGCACGCCTACTCCTGGTCCCAAGTCCACCATGCATCATGGAACCAAATCATCATGGTCCCTACTAACGGCAAAGTCTTCTTCGATCGCTGGACACCCATCGCCATAGGCATCATCATCTTCATCTTCTGCGGCTTTGGCCGTGACGCCATCCGAGTCTACCGCATGGTTCTTTGGCGACTGGGTTTCGGATACTGCTTTCCCAGTGTGTGGCGTCCGCTGGACTCGCATGCTACGATCCAACCTCCCCAAGCCTCGAATTCGACAACGCTAGTCGACTCACCTCGACTCCAGAAGAAGTCGCTCTTCAAGTGGCGCAAGAATGCATACAGTGATATCGAGAAGGGTCCTCGGCCGTCTTCTCGTGTCAATCCCGATGTCCGTGTCCGCAACGTGCCCTGGTATCGGGCACCCTGGTCCTTGTTCAATCGCCGCTTTGCTCGGGGTCGTGATCAAGTCGTCCTGCTCAATGATATTACTGGGCCAGAACTGACGGTTTGTACGAATGCTTGGGCCGGGACCAGTGCGAGTCGTCCCAGCAGCGAGCTGTCCGGGATCAATACGTCACCTACTCCGGTGGATTCTATTCATATCAAGCATGTGATATCCCAGCAGAGTGAGATCCAGCTTTGAGTCCGCCTTTCATCGACATTCACCATAACTATCTCTTTCTATTCATTCCCGTTTCTACGCCGCAGGACACATGTACCTGGCGGTTTGCGTTCTAGCCAGCCGTCATTAAATCATTCTGTTGGAGTCTTAAGCATCATTTCATGTAGATTTATTACATTCACTCCATCACCAAGCTAAATCCTCATCTACTAATCATTAGCTCCAGAAGAGTTCCAACATACACCATAATAGAACGGAGTGTATTCAGGGTATACTAGTACAAAACAATAATCACAGAGAGAGGAGATCGACAAGAATCATCACCCAGCACTGAGCCGAGCCTCAGTAAAGCACAAGCCGAGTCAAACATTCTCCCCCCAACCCAACCCAGCCATCTAAAAACCGTCCGCGCTCCCAATAGAACGCCGATACCGATAATCAACCACGTCGATAGTCCACATTCAAATTAAATCAGTCGAAGATAAATCGATTACTGGGACTCGTTGCCCTGGGGCCGGCTAAGGACCTCAATGGAGCCTATAGATGCAAGTTAGTATGATTCCAATTGGTCCAAGAGACCCAAAACAACACCCCGTTAGGGAAGAGAGGGGCTTTGAAAGAAATGGAAAAAGCATACGCTGCACAATGCTCAGGCTAGACTGTTTCCGGCCCTCAGCATCCTCGTAGCTCTTCATTCTGGCGTCACCCTCAACGTAAACGAGAGTACTAGATTGCAAAGCCACGTTAGCAAATATGCACCCAGAAGTAACCATCCATCCCAAAGGATGCCAATGCGGACGTAAAGTCCAATGAACATCCAATTGGATTCAGTCCACTTACCCCTTCTGCAAGCTCATCAAGTAATCCCGCTGTCCACCCTCCGCAAAGCTCGCAATCTTGAACCAGCTAGTCTGGCGGTTATCGCGGGGTCCGTACGAGGTACCGACCGCGTACTTAATAACATCCTGTCCGGTGGAGGTAGCCTGGACCTCGGGATCGGCGGCCAGACGGCCGGTGATGGTCATGCGGGCAACGGAGTGCGCGGCGGAGGAGCTGAAGGAGCGGGTGGCGGTGTTTGCCAGGCGCAGGGTAGGGCGGAGAGAAGTGAAGGCGGACATTTTGGTTTTGGAGATGATTGAAGGAGTGTGGTTTGCGGGGTGATGCGATTCGGTTTGGTTTGATTTAGGGGGAGGTCGCGGTTGACGTCGACGCGATCCGCGTTGGTCATGTGATTTGCTTATCCGGATGTGATAGATCGGTTTCTAGAACAGCGACTTTCGATTGGAGGTTTGTAGTGAGAAGCTTTTATTTGCGAATTTGAAAGCTGGATTTAATCTGCGTTATATCGCCCGGCTATGAAATTTGAATTGTGGATATTATCCAGGTGTGGTGGCGCTGTTTGAATGTTTTACTTCTTCAGTGATTCAGATGGCGCAGAACCTGGCAATGGTAATGTCAGACATAATAAGCTTATCAATGACTGTTAGATCATCAATCTGGGAAGTTATCTTGCTGAGCTATCGGTCTACTGTGGCCTAGTTAGATCGACGGTGATAGACAAGTCGTCTTACGTATAGTGGATGATCTAGGATTCAAGGACATGTACCTCGGATACTCCGAGGCTTTTCCCCATTTCACAGTGCTTGTCTATGTACTTTAAAGCTTCAAGGTCACATTCACATCTATTGAGCTCACATTTTGTCTCTTCAAGCAATATTAACAACTTCCAAGGAGACTTTAAAACACCTAATGCCTCCCGAGGCTTTCTCCGCCGCGGATGATCTGCGGGGAAGCTGGACAGACCTTTGTACAACATGCAACCTTGTAAGCGGGGTTATCATAATGAGTCAGACTAAACAGCGTGGCATGCATAATGCATTGAGTCCCGACTTACCGAGGACACTTCGAATGGCAAAATAAGGCGGGCATCTGAGCTCCGACGTATTTCATCGTCCTTGAAAGCTTGCCTCTTACCAATGAACAAGCTCGGGAGTCCATCCTAGTCACTCGCATACATACTTCCTACAATAACCTCCCAACAAAAAGCATTAAGAATGTCAAACCGCCTCCTTGACAAAGTGGCCATCGTCACCGGCTCCTCTTCTGGACTTGGCCGCGCCATCTCCCTGTCATACGCCCGTGAAGGAGCAAAGGTAGTCTGCGCAGATCTGACTCCCTCGGCACGAATGAATATCCAGGAAGAAGGAGAAATTGACACACATGTCCTGATTCAAAAAGAAGGTGGACAGTCCATCTTTGTTACGACGAATGTTGGTGAAGCGAGCGACATGGAAGCCCTTGTGCAAGCTGCGACGAAGGAATTCGGCAGATTAGATGTGTGAGTATCCTGCGCCCTACTTGAGCGTTACCAAAAACGATAAGAAGCACTTTTCTAATGCTTCTATTCTTGTTGTTATAGATTGGTCAACAATGCTGGTGTGGCTATAGAAGCCCGTAGGGCAGCTAAGTGCCACGAAACAGATGAAGAGGTGTGGGATACCACGATGAGAATCAATTCGAAGTCTATCTTCCTAGGATGCAAATACGCCATTACACAGATGCTTGCTCAGGAGCCTCATTCATCTGGAGATAGAGGGTGGATCATCAACATGTCTTCTATCATGGCGACGGTTGGAGGAACAGCAACTCGTAAGTGCTCTGTGATATCATCCCATTTGACTACAATACTGACCTAGCGGTTAAAGCATCTTATTGCGCATCGAAGGGAGCAGTCAGTAGCTTGACTCGACAAGTTGCCCTCGACTATGCTGCGGACAGAATTCATGTGAATGCTGTTTGTCCCGGATGTATGTCGAGTATACCCGTATTATTTCTAAATAATTAGCTAACTTCTGTCTAGATATTCAGACTGCTATATACGAGGAAGTGATGGCGGCGGGCGTTAGTGCGGAAGATATGCAGCGAATGCATCCTTTCAATGGACCGGGCAAGCCAAGTGATATCGCTAAAATTGCGGTCGTATTGGCAAGTGATGATGCCAGCTGGGTGACTGGAGCAGGTTGGCTTGTGGATGGAGGCTATACTGCGCGTTAGAAAGGCATTTTATCAGAGGATAATGACAACGGTCATTATTTATAGTCTGCCACTGGTATAATCGTTTCAGATTGAAGATAGCAGGCATTTAAGTCATTTTAAATGTCAAGCCCTGTCGACAGCAACATGATTCAGCACATGTATTGGTATAAGACACCAGCGCCCTTTTCGGATCCAAAACCATACTCGTCCCTTCAGAAGACTTCTAGAACGCCCCACGAACAACATCTGGAGACTACGATCACAAAATGATATGATGGCATCAATAGCATCTTGATCCAGAGCGCCGCTACACATAACACCGAAACACTTGGCTTCGATGCTGTGCGCTGCGCCCCATCGCGAAGCCCTTTTGCAGGAACAGTATCATTGTTCCGTGGACCAAGCCCCAAGTCCCCATTATTACCGATGTTTCAGTAGGCGTTACAGCAACCAATGACGTTATGAATCTAGTTATCAGCAATCACACTAGGCAGGGACTGCAGTTGACGGAGACCCAATCGACTTGTGGCTAGGGAGAACATGACAGCCCTCTGGCTGAGTTATGGTGGTGTCCTATGTAATTTCTTGCTGCAGTAATGCAATAAGGAATCATCACAAGACATCATGATAACCCAGCCAGATAACCCTCATCAGTCACATAGTAGGCCAACAAGAGATGTGAAATCTGCTTCGCTGCGCGATGACGCGTCCATGTGGCGTATCAGCACACGGAGTCCGTATCCGTCACCCGAGCTTCAGGCGAGTTTCTCGAAGGAGGTTGGCGTTAATTTCAGGTGGTGCACGGCGACGATACCTAATAAGTCGATAATCAGGTTCGAATTGTAGAGGCTACGAGGCGGGCTGTGCTCGCTCGGGACTTGTCTGATTCCGATGCTGATTGTGGTCTTGGTGTCTTGGGTGGCTGGGAGTGGGGAGGTTGGATTTCTCGTCCGTCTGCGTAGGTAGACTTTTGTACGATGCGGTAGAATAGAGTGTGGTTTTCTGTGGGCGCGCAGAGGGCGCTCCAAAGGGGGAGGCTGATATGTGATTCTGGGAAGACGACTAGGCTGGCGGAGTTCTTGGATGCTTGGTGGACTAGGGATATGGCTTTGTTGTTCTGCGGGCTGAGAAGAGCACTATGGTAGGCGGCGACTCGAGTGAAAGGCATTGTAGATTTGATCTAACCGTGGCTCAGGCAGATAGGTTTGAATGTCTGATGTTTTGGGTTCTGTACGTCAGCTAGAGGTGAGTTCCTATCATTTCGTCCGCCAGAACGAAGCAGGGAAATCGAGTTGGCCATTGATGATAATACTTGCACCTTGAGCCTTGCTATATGCCCAAATGGTAATCTCAACATCGGGGATATTCCTATGAACCGAGACATTGCCTTAACTGTCCAAACGAGCTCAGGAGTTTCATAATGAGATCATGATCATTGGTATCTCATTACTCGGTACCCAAGCCCAGTCAATGATGGAAATAGCATGTTTCCCAGTGTTCATTATCCCTTCCAGGGCTATTCAAAAGGATGATCATTTTCTCGGGTTAATGTCTTCGCGAGTATTTCCCGGGTGTAGATGTACGCTAACTGATGAGTTCGGAAAGTGGACAGTCAAAGTGGACAGTCACAGCCTCGGCCTTGTTTAGACCGAATACGAGAGTATAATGGCTTAAATCTACACAACTCAACCTCTAAAAGATAATTCCGCAACTGATCCAATCGGAACTGAACACCATGGACCTTCCCCACGGGTGTTTCGAAGACCAAAAGCCACATCAAGCGAACCTTAAACGGCCCTGCCCGGACATTGCCATTGACTTAATTGGGACAGCGAAAAGCGAAAGTCAACGGTCAAGCGCCAATTCGGGGCGAAGCTCGCTCAAGTTCCGTGGCGCGGCCAGCCATAAAGTTAGTCCGAGCCCTTAACATGGAGTCGGGATTGATCTAAGTGGTCCCACGAAAAAGAAGGTTGCAAAATACCGTACGAGACCGGTGTAGGATACAGGTATGGGGCTATGTCAATGACTATCCCTGCCTTATCGGATACCGTCGCGAGATATCTTAATTGTGTGATGCTATGTTCGCTTTGCATGATAACTCCGGGCTCACATTGATCACACACGTGGATTCATGGGTCTGTGGCTGACAGCCACGCGGACAGACAGTACAATAGGTGCGAAAAGAGCCTCGCTGCCAACTGCCCAAGATGGTTAAGGGTGTTCTGGATTTGTTCCGAAGAAGAATCGGGGCCGGGATTAATCTGAGAGGCCAATTAAGATTTAAGAGGTGAAGTTGGGTTTTTTTTTTGTTTTTTTATCCCGTGCAGAGGTACCTGATCTGCAAAAGCAAATCACTTTGATCTGGCAAAAAAGGAAAACAACCGAAATCAAAACAAATGGGAAAACTTAGGTCCCCGCTTTGGAGCTCGACAGCGGAGCTCCCGGGTAGAGGAGCCGCGCGGTAACGAATGACGATGTATGTAGTGGGCCAACATTGGCAGCGTTGCCGAGTTTCCCCCTGTGCTAAACAAAGCTCCTATGTAGTATCCGTAGGGAAATTTGACAAGCCCTTAACGTGGGGAGTTTTAACTGAAACTACCCAGTAGCGTGGCTGCGTCCGTGCTTCCCGCATTAGCTGGATCTAGCGTTGCGTTATATGGAGGGGGCCGCAACGGCGGAAATTAGACCCTCTAAGGTAATTCCAATTTGATTTGATCCTTCGGCTCCCGAGATTTAGACGAGAATGTCGTCTAGACCAGTTCCAATATCGGAGAATTTGAATGTGAGACCTTGGCGTAAAGCTGGGCTAATCAGGCCAGATCGGAATTCCGTCTACCTTACGAACGCCCATGTCAAACGGTTGTGGATATCAGACGATTTGTATTATTGTGTTCGTCCACAATGGTCATAGACTCCAGGCAGAACTCCCCCTTGCATTGGAATTCCCGATGCTAGTGCTGACTTGGGCTATACGTCCGTGAGAGGTACACACTGCATGAACGGGCCATTGACCCAGTTCTTTTTCATATAACTCTCTCTTATAGGATATCAACATCTCGGAATATAATGTAAAATCCGGTTTTTCCATATGGTATCAATAATAACAAGCATCATTATGGTCAACGCTAATCATGCACATGTGAAATTTCCACGAGTCACCATAATCCCATCATTTGCCGAATCTTAGTCAATGAAGCTCCCCAAATGAAGAAAAATAAATACAAAGAGAAAATCCACATTGCGTGAGTAATGGCAACCGTAATCAGAAACCTATTGAAGCTGCGTTCCCTGGTTCAGTGGAACGCTAGATCTCCCTAAAGCCGAAAGTAGAGTTAGGGTACCAAACAAACCGGAAATCGGACTGGATGGCCCCTTCACGCGCTTGGTGGAAAGGTACCCAAGATTGAAACCGACAATCCCTTTCACACGGGCCATGAGTGGCTATGACTGGCTTCCGCTTGGCAGGGACCAGTGGAATTTCTTCTGCCTCTCCGCACAGGGCAAGCCCGTGCATCGCCTGTTCTCCGGCACATTCTGGTCCAGACTTAATGGATCGATTCCCGCACTAGCGATCTATACACGTACGTGAGAACCTTGCCATGCGGATCTCATTATTAGTATTCTAATAGTGGATAGACCCTCTTGAAAAGTTAGATATATGAACCAGTCGGCTTGAATTTCCTGTCCTTTCAGGGTTATTTCTCCCTGTACTTCTGCGGACCCATCAGTCGGGAAGTAATCAATCTGCAGTTCGCTTGTAGAAACTTTGTACAGTATGTACTCCCCCACTCAACCATCCCCTGTGCTCTGGTAACTCTGGGAATGTCATTGAAATTCATTCGGCCGCCCATCCCCACTTTGCCTGTTGAACTAACGACCTAGATTCTCCCTAAAACCGTGGAGATTGTGAAGAGCCCGGCCACCGCCCCGCCTCGATTATTACGGAAGCTTTAAGGAGAAAAAAAAATCAATATTCTCAGGGATCCCTAGTCAAGTCATCAATTATTCCTGCAAAGCTACTGGGAGTCGATCCGAACTCCCCCTCTCTCCTCCTTATCACTGCTTCTCCACCTCGAAATTCCTCCGGAAGATCATTGAAATAGGAGAAAAAAAAACAAACCTCCAGCAACCATGGGTCTCTTCAAGCGCAAGGACTCGAGGAACTCGGTTCAAAGTGAGAGGGATGAACAGGAATCATTTGTGTCCGTCAACAGCGCTCGTACCTCGAATACGTCCCTCAGATCTCCCGGTTACAAAGGCAGCGGCCTCCCGGCCTCCATCCCCGAGATGCCCATCGCGAACCCGCCAGACCCAGCATTGGACCCCGCCGCCTATCTCCGAAGCATCCACGCGGTTCGTGAGCGCGCCAACATCGTCCTAGACCGAGCCAAACGAAATCAACTCAACCATTTCGACGTGGATTTATCCAAACTCAAGGCTACCGCTTCTTATGTTGTATCCATCATAAAGGTAAATAATGACACTTGAAAAATAATCATACATGAGGCTAATGCAGGAATTAAAGAGAGATTATGGGCGAGACTATGAGAACATCCCCCCGCATGGGCGCTGGCAACATTTTGATGTGGGCGGTCGCCCCCGGATCAATCAGCTCCTGCAGATGTGGCCCAGCAGCATTGACGCCCAAGAGCGCACCCGTCGTCTAATTGATTTATTCGTCGTTTCGGTCCTGCTGGATGCTGGCGCCGGGACAAAGTGGTCCTACAAATCCAAGGAGTCCGGGAAGATTTACTCGCGGAGTGAAGGTCTTGCCGTCGCGAGCTTGGAGATGTTCAAATCCGGGTTATTCAGCAGCGACCCTACAGAACCGTGTCAGGTGGATGGCGCCGCGCTGAAGAATATGACAGTCGAGAAGCTGGCCAGGGGGATGCAGCATTCGGACCAAAATTCGCTAGCTGGTATTGAAGGTCGCGCGGGCTTGTTGGTGCGACTTTCCGAAGCTTTGAATAACCAGGATTTCTTTGGCGTAGATGCTCGCCCGGGTAACATGTTAGGTGAGTGAACAGATTCGTTTCTGTCGAATCGCGTTTATGCTAACGATTTGCTTTGCGACAGACTTCCTTCTGGGACACCCTTCTACTCTCGCTTCTTCCGTGCCCATAGTCCCTATCACCACCCTGTGGACCGTTCTCATGGATGGATTCTCTTCCATCTGGCCTCCCTCTCGAACTCAGATCGACGGCGTCTCTATCGGAGATGCCTGGGAGTGTTCGGATCTCCCCAGCTCCCCGCCCGCGCAACCGTGGGAGAGCATTATTCCCTTCCACAAGCTGACCCAGTGGCTCTGCTACTCCATCATGGTCCCTATGTCGAAGCTGATGCATATTCATTTCGCCGGTAGCGACCTATTGACCGGCCTGCCAGAGTACCGAAATGGTGGTCTGTTGATCGACATGGGACTTTTGAGCCTCAAGGCCAATGATATGGAGCGCGGAGTTCAGGCCTTTAAGGACAATGCCCAAATCAAGGGGCAACCGAATATGGAGGTTGTGCCACTCTTCTCTACAGAGGACGATGTGATCGTGGAGTGGCGAGCAGTGACAGTGGGCTTCCTGGATGAGCTGCTGGACGAGGTGAACACACAATTGGGACTAGCTGGCTCGGAAGACCAATTATCGCTGGCCCAGATGCTTGAGGCTGGTTCTTGGAAGGTTTGTCTCCCTTTACACACTGTGTTTGACTTCTTACTAACTCCGTCCAGGGTGGTCGTGAAATCGCCGAAGTCTCCAGACCCAACACCAAGGAACCTCCGATTATGATCCGTTCCGATGGCACGGTCTTCTAATGCCCTCTATACGCATGAGTTTAATGGATGAACGGGATGCCTAACCTGCGCCAAGACTATTTTTACTACTATTATTACTATTACCGTCGGCTTCGGGTGCTGGGATTTATGAACTATTGATGACGACTTCTACTGATTCTCTTCTGACTGGCCTCTTCGTTGCTTGTGATTGCTTGGTGCTCTAATTTCTCTTCTCGGCTTCAACTTCGACTTCTCCGATTGAGGCTTTTTGCATGTGTCATTCGTGTTATACTGGCACCTGTCTGCGTTTCTTTTTCGGATACCACTTTAACATTTTGAGCCACTTCATCCTTGTTTTTATCTATTGGGCTGTTTCTGATATATAAAGCTGCATCATGTATACCCAGGTACTTGGAACCGAATGTTGTTCTACAACGTGAGAAATATAAAGACCGTGACATCCGCAGGTGATTTTTGATAAATGTCTCTAGTCCATAATATTCTTAGCCCTGGATACAAACATATCCAGAGTGCCCAAGTGCCTAGGTAAGTGCTAGGCACATGGTATATGTACTTTGATTGCAGCTTTGTACACAAGTGACTACCCATCAATGCTCCATTTTCTAAACAATGTCTCAATGTCGTCATCCCGCTGCCTCGGCTATCTTGTTCCTAGCTACAAGAATCAAGGATCCATGGATGACATGAACACTTCGGTCGCAAAGACTGGAGAACATAATATTTCTTTCGATGAATATGAATATCAACCTCATCTACGGCTGCAGCATTCCTATAGACCTCATTACATACGGCCCAGCCACTCCAATTTCTATCACGTGATCATTCATCGGGTGCGAGGTTGATCCGTCTCTCCGCATCCATCATCTTGGAGCTGCTCCTCTCTTGGCCTTATCTCGTGCCTTCCCAATTCCTCTTCACATGTCCCGATAAGCGTGTTCTGACCTGTCATAACCATAAAATACCCCTCCGCATCATCCTGCGACGCTGTCAAGTGACCTAGCTACCCCCATAATCATCCGGAACGCCCCCGCTCTTGCGGGGCAAGCTTAGCACAAGCAGCAGATCGCCAGCATGGACGCCCGCAAGAAGAAGAGAAAGGTCCTTCTTATGGGCAAAAGTGGCTCGGGGAAGTCATCTATGCGCTCCATTATCTTCAGTAATTATGTCGCCAAAGATGTGCGCCGCCTAGGCGCCACCATTGATGTGGAGCATAGTCACGTCAAGTTCATGGGCAACCTCACATTGAACCTCTGGGATTGTGGAGGGTGAGTCATTTCCACTCCTCCAACATACTACGTTGTCATTCCAAGTTATCCAAACTAATCCGAACGGTTCTTATCAGGCAAGATGCCTTTATGGAAACATACCTCGCCTCCCAACGCGGCAACATCTTCTCTGACGTCGCAGTCCTAATCTACGTCTTCGATATCGAATCCCGTGAAGTTGAACGCGACTTAGATACATACAATGCCATCATTCAAGCCCTCCGCGAGTTCAGTCCAAATGCCTACGTCTTCTGCCTCGTCCACAAGATGGATCTCATCCAAGCCGAGCACCGCCAACGCATTTACGAAGAGCGCTCCGCGCTAATCCGCAGCCGCTCAGAGCACTTCCGCATCGACACTTTCGGCAGTAGTATCTGGGATCAATCGCTATACAAAGCCTGGGCCGGTATTGTGCACAAACTCATTCCGAACCTCACAGTAATCGAAAGATTCCTCTCCGCATTCGCAAAGAAAATCGATGCGGAAGAAGTGATTCTCTTTGAGCGCTCAACTTTCCTTACCGTCACATCCGTGACATCGGAAATCGGCGAGCTAAACCCCATTTATGATCGTCATGAACGTCTCTCCAATATCATGAAGGCGTTTAAGCACTGCGCGGCTCGGAATACACTTACCACACCTGCGTCGGCAGGGTTCGTCGTTATGCATACCAAAACGCCACAGTTCAATACTTTCCTCGGCCGCTTCACGGATAATACTTATATCTTCCTTGTTGTGCCACCGGGTGAAGCAGCGTACAACTGTGCCGTGCTGAACACCATGCTCGCCCGAGAGGGTTTCTCTAAATCCGCCGCTGCGGGTCGAACAGATGGATTCCCACTTCCTCCGCCTGAGTCGGAGGATGCGGCAAATGGCCACGCTACATGATTTTTTGTCGACCTTGGATTTGCGATGCGATCTCACCTTGTTCATTCTTCCCTTCTCGGTCCTTCGTTCCTAGCGTGGTCTCATGTACAGCTGGCATTTTGGGAGGTTTATATGTGTGGCTTAAAAGTTTCAGTTTTCACGGGCGCTGACATGACACGATTTGGCGTTGCGGTATGAAGAATAATGCATTTCTATTCCTTTTTTACTTTCTGTGTTGGCTTTGATTCGATCTTCCAATTTGGTGGGAATCGAGATACCCTTGTCTGGATCATTCTCGTTCTGCTTCGTTTGATAGCTTAGCTTGCGCGCTGTTGTCTCTCCTTTGTTCAAGTGGGCTACTTACTGCTTGGGTGTGTCCTAGCTCTTGGATACCTAAATATAAGTCGTTGTCGCACATAAGTTGGGTACATTAGCCCCGGAGTGGCATTTCGTAATTCTGTGGCTCTAGAGTTTAGTTTTCGAGTGTATGAGTGCTGAAATTTCTATCTATATCCAGGTGATGCCGATACCTAGGTATCTGGTAGTGTTTGTTCATCCGAAAACGGTTATATATAAACAAACCAAATCTATTGACAACCTTCATCAATCAATACTCAATAAATTCACCATTAATCGTGATCTATCCAAAATCCATAGATTTGAATACTTGACTCAAATAGCTAGCTAGAGGCTGGAAACGGATGAGAACACATCGGGATTGAATTATCTATCGGACCGGCCGGTCTCAACGCGAGCGTAGATGGAATATAGAATAAGGGGACATGAGAAGGATGAAGAGGTCAAGGATAAAGGGCTGTACAGATCACTCATGCAAAGACGGAACTAGACAAGTCAAGCCAATCATTGAAAAAGAGAAAAAAATAACTCCTTATTGCACATCTGGCATGCGGACAGCGATATCGCCTGATTGTGTGATGTAGCGCACCCAGGGAAGGGAGGGATATTGCAACTTTGGCTCAGTGATCTTCAAGTACCGCACCTGGATACCACTGGTAGTGAAGTAGGGGATCTCAAACTTCACATTGATGGGCCGCTTCGCCTTGCCCATGGCACCGGCACCGCCCATGCTACCTCCAAATCCACCCGTCATACCACCACCGTGCTCGTCGTCTCCCTTTACGGATGGCAGACCCAGCTCCGCCCGCATGAGGAACTCCTTGCCACCACCGAATTGTTTGATCTTCCAGATAATAGCCGACTTTTCGGGCGCATAGTGCACGGTACCGATGTTGGTGCGGAACCGGGGAGAGTCGGCGTCTTCGGGAACGGGGACGAGAATCTCAACGTTATTAGCTGTGCTGCGGCGCTTGAATTGTGCTTTGGCCTGTTTCGGAATTAGTTAGCATCTCTGGTCATATTTGAATAAAAGCAGTCGCGGAGATTATTTTACCTTGAGCATGTACTCAATTCGTGAGCCTGAGTGTGATTCAACCAAACACTCAACCCAGATCAGAGGCTTGACTTGCGTATTCAATCGGTAGCTCATCAGCTCGAACTCGCCATCGGGAGGAATGAAACTGATTGTTCGGTCGTTCTCGAATCGTGACAGCCGCACGCACTGGTGGAACTTGACATCCTCCATTTCGACAGACTTGCCCCGCGTGGCGCGACCTGTCGTCTCGAACATCGCCTTATCGTTCAATCCCAGTCGAAGCTCGGGCATTCCACTTAGATAACACTTCATCTTAACGGCGCCCAGAATCTCGGATCGCAGGACGTTGCCGTTCGCCGACACAAGCAGGTTCAGAGATTCCACCACATCTAAGAACACCTCGTTCTTGCGGTAACGGATACCTTCACTACGCCAAGAAACAGCATTTGTGACCGCAATCGGTGGCCGTGCTTGAACTTCGAGTTTGTGTGATTCTTGGGTGATATATCTGTAGTGATTATCGCGTCAGTGGCTCGCATTCCAGTCGAGTTGCCAAGCAGAAAGCATATCGTTCGGGGCTCTCTTACTCTTGCAAAATCTTGGTCTCTGTTGTCTGAGGGTATCCAAAGTCCATCATCTCGTCCAGCAATTCATAGATAACAACGAAGTTGTCGCGGATACTCTCCTCCTCCAGAACCTTGAAGTATTCGGTGAAAACCTCCACAAGCTTGTGGAGGAAAAGGAGGATCTCGGTGGCATTTGTGTTTCTCTTGGTCAATGCGAGGATGTAAAGGTTGCTGTGGCGAATATAAAGGTACTATATGATATCCCAACGCATGTTAGAATATTTGCGGTGGTGGTGCGCACACAAAAGGAGTAGGGAGTTGTCGAGCGGCGAGTATATGGGCAGATGAAGAACCGTCAAACGTACGTTGATGCCCTCGTGGGAGAAACAGGGAGGTACTGCAGAGCTCTCTTCTTCGGCTTCACTGAGGAGGATGGGGAATTTCTCGACTGCGGACATAGGGATGTCCCCGCGGTAGTTGCGGGCCAGAAGGGTCTAGTGTGGTGCATCCCGTGTTAGTGTATGCATCGCGAATTGGCAGATGTTTGCGCATGATAGCAAGTTTCCTGCCATCTCTGGGGAGTTTGTTACCCACCTTGCCCTTCAAGTCGAGGAAGAACAGTGCCGACGCCATGACGTGTCAATGGAGGGTTGATGGTTTTAGGTGGACAAATTCAATGGGGGAATTGGCGAGAACAGAGGGTGAGTTAATATGAAAGGAGAGAACAACCAAGCTGCATATCGCGCTCTACTGCATTGTATTCAAGTCGCAATCAAGATAATCCACGGACTGGATAGGAGCTGAGGGAGAGTGGAAACACCAAGTCGAGCCAGATGCCCGCAAGAGTGGATCTCCACCCAAAGCGGTTAGTGTGGGCACTACAAAATCTCTTTCCGCGGTTTTTTTTTTCTTTCTTCTCCAACGCTTCCATTAGACAGTTCAAGGCAGTACAAAGAGGAACGGGCATTCTGCTTAGTACCTTCATGTTCAATACTACACTTGCGATGCAGCGAAGCGGAGACTAGCTATCGTTTAACGAGGGATCCATAAGAGCTGGCCGAGCATTGTTCACTGTTGCGCGGGCGGTGTCAGAGGAGCCGGACATACCATTACTTACAATTAGCGACTATTTATCAAGCTAGTTTTGCCAATATGAAGTTTTTTTTTTTGGAATATTTTTTCTATATTTTTTATTATCAGAGATCAATGGTATTTGCAGTACAGCCAAATGGGATATGAATTTCTAAAAGTACATGTACAAATTGCAGGGAGTTCGGCCCCTACTGCCTCCAATAGTCACCCCAACATCAAAATCAAAACGCCGGGAATATGCTGCAGTCATGTCTCATGAGACTGACTTGATACCCAAAGGCTCGAGTATCCGCTCCTGTGCCAGCTTGTTGGCAACGAGTCCTCCCTTCTCCAACGAGACTGCTCCAATGACCGCGTACATAGTATGCGCCAGAACCAGCTCAAGTCCAGATGCGATGAGGTTGTCGGGCTATTACAAATTAGCAAAAGAGCAAGATAGAAACAGGACTATTTCCGCCTACCTTCCGGGGTTCCCATCGGACCACTTTCTGCATGTCGTACTTGCGCGCCAGCTCGGCCATCTTTGTCCGGTCGGTCAGGAAGCTCTTGGTGCTAGTGGAGAGATTGCCCAGGCCTTCAAGGGAAGGGTGGGTGAATGGAACGCGGCCAAACTGGTCTGTCTTTGGTGCGTTGTTTGCGGTTCCAGCGCTTTGCGCGAGAGCGAGCGAAGTCTGCAGTTGCACGATGCGTTTTCCTAAAATAAACGCGCGTGAGTGACCATTTCTAATCAATCAAGTCCACTCATCCAGCCCATCTCCAATAACGTACCTAGGAAAGCCAATCGGTCGTTGAATCCACGGCGTCCTTGATCGAAACTCTTGTGCGTTACGGCCAACCACTTAACTTCCTCCGAGAGAAGCTTCTCGCCGCCATTGCCCAGCATGCGGATATAAAACTGGTCAAGGACTTCCGGGTCGTTGTTGTTATGGAATTGAGGGCGCTTTGAGTGCATGCGCATGCTGAAGGGCGCCTTCGTCTTCGGGGGAGTGTACGACCATCGTGGTTGGTCTGCTTGTTTGGCCAGAGGCTCCGGGGCGTCGGAGGCGGAGGCGACGGAGCGGCGGGGGATGAGTGTGGTCAGGGGACGAGGAGCAGCCTTGGATGCGAGGCAGGCGGACCTGACCGCTCGTGTAGAAAGATTGGAAGCCATGGGGGCGGTTGGACTGCGGAGGTTGGATTTGGCCGTGAAGATGGAAAGAATTCGGCCTCGGCGGTGTGGATACTGCCACTCCCTTGTTGATCCCGAGTTTCTCACTACAAACTGTAAACTCAGGACTTCACTTTGTAAAACCGATCAGAGAACTTAGGAGATTTTTCCATTTCTCCACGATGCATGTACAACAGGAATTCTAATTCCCTGCAGGTTTGATTGCTCTGCTTGCATGTCAAACTGACCAAGATGAAAGGTCTAGGAATCTGGGGATTTTTTGCGTCTTCACCGCTGGTGTGTGGAAACGGGCTTACTACTTCTAATTTTCCTCGTCCACCTGGCTGGGATTGTATCAGACCTGAAGCAGTGGATGCATCAACTGGTGGTGAAAACCTACCGAGTGTCCAGGTTCCCATTAGTCACGGAAATCTCCTAAACATCCGATACTACTCGGCTTGGACGCAAGTCTAACCCAGTGTCATGACTCGCCTTATCTGGCATGGTCCGCATAATTGAGTCTAGCGGTCAAGCGTTTCTTTTGAATCGACGGGAATCTCCATACCGCTTTTTGAAAGATTCATGTCTGTAGCATCTCGTTATTCGCAAGCCTCCCACTCTATCATGCAGCGGCCCTGTGTGATTTTATTTACTCCACCCATACCACTTATCAAATCCTCGCTGCATACTCCCGTTGAAACAGACTCCATTCAAGAATGAAAGTTAGCTACCGGAGACAAGCTCTGATCCGTCTGCAACGTCCTTCTCTGGATAACGGTGCTATAGTATGATCGCAAACCATTTTTACTTGTGATCCCACACCATCAATCCGAAAGCTCCGGAAACACTGCTAGGTAACCCTATCTAGCTCTACGACTGGACGCCAGGCGATACAAATCAGTGCGGTCACAGGACCTAAGCGCGGCCCAACCACCAAAACCCAGGTCCGTAGCCGCCCAGAGGTAACACCGATCTGGAAGAAGTAGAGTTCTAGATTGCCCAGACGATGCAGCAGAAGTTCACGGAGAATATTCGGTGGCCTTCCATGGAAGCATCGATACTTTCAATGCGTCGCTTGCTCCGGCCGAATAGAAAGCAATGTTGAACAAGATCGAAGCACGGCCGATTTTGAGACTGCTTGATGTCGCCAGCGGGTTTCGGCAGCCGTGGAGCTGGCCTCAACACGGTGGTTGGTTCGAACAAACCCTTGTTTCTCGCTCTGGATGGTCTACAGGGAACGCTCTGTTGTGTGATTAGGTCAACGGCTCTGTTGCGACCCCCTGATTAAGGCAGGAGACTTTTTGTCCCACTGCGGGACGCACTGCTTGATCCACGCGTGCTGGTACTTCTGTCTTGTTTGCGGAACTGCGCTTCAGATGCCTTATTTTGCCTTTTGTGGGAGTATTGAGAGATGTCTACAGGCTACGCTTTTGTCTCATGTGTCAAGCAATCTAGAATTCCATTGTGGTGTACTAAACAAATGCAAACAGTGAGTTGCGATGAATCGAGTAATTAAATACTATATATCGTTCCTCGATTTCTCCAGCCATTTAAGAGGTTTTCCAATCTCATAAACATATTAATAGGCAGCTTTGACTTTGACTGGGTCATCAATTTGACTTTCAAACCTAATAGGAAAACAAAAGCCACAACTTGGAAAATCATCGAAATTGATCCGATCTCCAAAAGGCTTCCCCACACGAATCTCGGTCAGTGGCAGCACTCTTAGAAACATCTCCCGCCACAAGTAAAGTACCCAGGGCGAAGAGTGTCCCTGCAAGAAACCGAGATTGACGGCTCAGACCGCTGGTGTTACTATTGGAATCTGCAGCTCCGGGGAAGCTCTGAGGGAATGATCTTTGAGATAGAAGATCCCATCAATGATTTGTTGCTTCATTGTAACGCTGCAATGCGAGCCAATGCTTTGGTTTGTCACTGGTAAAATTTCCTAGATACATAAAACGTGCATGGCGCATTGCATGGCACAATCCTTGGTGACCAGGTTAATGTACTGTATACCGTAACCTTGGAAGTACCTCTGGAAGTACCTTTTTGCCTACCTTGGAGAAGCGAGTATCGTAAATACGTATCTCCAAATGTAATCAAGGTTTCTGACCTATGGACCACAATACTAAGGCACAATCCAAAGACGGGTGTGACGGCTCCGTCCAACGGTTTATACATCTGGTTCCTTCTGTCGGGCCCTTGCAGAGTCTACCAAGATATTTCTAGATCTCAGTGAATGAAACCCCATAGGGAAAGTATCCATTAATCTGACGAATTTTCCTAGATCCTTGGTTGGGGGGCTCGGATGGCGGTGTACAACTTTGCGAGGCATGGCCCAAAGGCCCTGATTGCTCTAGGGGTCTGTGGACTATTAAATGGAGGGGGTCGGCCGGATGAAATGAATTGTTTTTGTATCTTCCAAACTGTCAAGTTTTAAATTCCTTCTCTATATCCTTGATTTTTTAAGTTCACTTTTACTTGCTCTTCAACATCTTGCATTTACTTCTATTGAATGTTCTATACTCAATAAGGAAAATCTTGCCCACCATAATTGATCTTGCTTTTGCAATACGAATCTCTCAGAACAAAAGTATAATGGCCTGCAACGTCCTCTCTATCGCCTCTTCGACCCGAGTCTTCTATACTTTCACAGAAGAAGTGCCAAATTGCGATCACTCGGTGCAAGATCCGCCTTCGCCACGGCCCTTTCCTCCCAACCCTCCCCCAAGCCCTGCTTAAATGATGATTGAATTTTTCTTTTGGGCGTTGAGTATAGCAGGCTAATAGGTATTTGTACTTCACTGATCCGTAAAATCTGATTCGAAATATCAAACTAATTTAGAACTAGACCGTATATCGACCCATTTTAATCGCCTTCATGCTGTTTTTGTTTCCCAGATAATGATGGGACGAGCTCAAATGGTATTTATGTTGTTTTAATCAGAGTGTCTGTGTTTGAGGCACGAGAAGGATTACGAGAAGAGACTATGGGTAAACTGGGCAATGAAAGACATGCTTGTGAGCCTGGTTTCCATGCTGTGACATTCTAGGATGAGGGGCCTAGTCAGACAACTTAGAATGAACTACTTTATCGAATAAAAATTCGGAATTGCATTTGATTCATGACAGACATCAGTTGCCTTTTCAATAAAAACAAAGAAGATAATTCGTGCAAGAATTGGCACCAAAGTACTCAAACTCTACCAGGAATAGACCCGAGACTTCAGCAGGAGGATTAAATCAATGAAATCAAATAGTTAAATAAAAGAAATAGCGCCTTCTGAAAGCCGCGCCACTAGACCAGATTTCATGTATAATAATTCGACAAAATCATTTTAATAACACAAGGAAACTCAGAGGTATGAGGAATGAAATCAGAGGAAAGCAAGAGCAACCGCACTGGTAACGCTCAGACCCACGACGGCCCAGCCAGAGCGGATGATGGCAGGGTTGCTCAGAGCACGACCCAGATCCCAGGTCAGGTGGCGGAGACCGTTCATGCAGTGGTAGGTGAAGGGGAGGGCCATGGTGGCCTTGAGCATGATCTTGGCGGCGACGGGCAGAGCACCCATGGCAGCAACCATGGAGGCAGACTCCAGGTGCCAGCCGAGAGCGGGCGAGGCGAGGTAGGCAGTGGCCCACAGGTAGAGGGTACCGGAGAGGGCAACACCGGAGATACGGTGCAGGGAGGAACCGATCCAGCCAATCTGGGGCTTGTAGATGCTCAGGTGAGGGGCGACAGGGCGGTTCAGGCGCTGCTTAGCCAGGATCTGGGTAGGGTCCTCAGTGTTGGAGGTAGAAGTGACGGGTCTGATATTGTTTCGGGTTAGTTTTGAGGACCGGGATTGCGAATGACGTATGGACTTCGTGGAGACAACAGTTCGAGAGTGCGGAGGAACATGTCGTGGATTATGGCAGGGTGTCTTGATGCGAGAAAACTGACCTCTTCTGGACGTTGCCGAGCGCAATGGCGGCGGGAGAAGCGCGCATCACCATTGACTGCATGAGGTTCGGCTGTTGGACGGCAACTGCGATTCCGGGGGAAATTGTCAGTCAACTGGGTCATTTCTGGGACTCTGTAGGGTCAGGCAGGACATACGCCGTCGCAGCGACTGCTGGGCAACCTTCTGAGAGAACATATTGCTGTCGGTTGGCGATGTTCTTCCACTTTGTGAAGAGAAGAACGACTATCGCGAATGATCGGAACGGTAACCTCGGGTTTGGCCCGTCACGGGATTGTGAACCGGGAACCAATGGCAACCCAGGCAATTACGTCCGGAAGATCCTTCTTCCCGCGAGAACCAAGGTCACGTGAGCCAACTCGCTTGTCACCCACTTTTGTCATTCGTGTTTTCCCCTTTCTCTTCCTCTTTTTCTTCTCCACGAGTCTCCGCTCACATTGATGTACCACTTCTTGGGATGAAGTTGATGTCAGCACCTTCTGGTTTCGACATTCTGTCGCGACCTTGAGGGATTTTTGAGATTCGTAGAAGGACTTCTCCCGTCGTTAATCGCCCATTGTGCTCTTTCCATGAGTCCAATGGGTTTCATATTCAGGGTTACATCTCAAACATCGTAGCAATAATAGCTTGAATGAGCAAGACCTCATTATTTGTCTTTCTGACATGAGCTATGGGCTTGTCTGTCCATCGTAGATTAAGGGGGAAAGGGCTTGATTACATCAACTGCTGGGCGTCGTCCCATGAAGTGGTCCAATGTGCACCTGTGTTCATTTGAGCATGCTCCCGGGGATCCTATGATCGTTGATCTAGGTCTAGAAGGGCCTGAGTTGTAATCAGGAGTTTTGTTCTCTAAGTTATAAGGCCCAGAGTCGAACGATGTTTCTAAGCATCACGAGGCCTCCCATCACATGCTATTCGGAATCATCCATCTACATACATGGAAGAGGTACAACTATCCTATGGGTTTCATGCTTATAACATAGTTATGCATATTCATTAGCCAATATTTCAAAGTCCCTAACCAATGAAGAACTTTAACGAATTTGATACATGCACTGTGTTCTCCTCATCGGCAACGCTTAAGGTTACGCCGACTAATCCGTAAATAGGCAGGCCCGAACCTCGGCAACTTGCGCCTTCCCCACAACAACGGTCCGCGGCAGGCCCTTATCCTGCGGTTCCTTTTATTCTACATTTCTTCTGGGGTATACTTCTTTGTCTCCATTTTTTGTGTCTCTCTCTGCTCTATTCATAATATAGCATTCTTTTACAAACTTCCTGTTGCTTCTAAGCCATAGACCCCGCATCAGCGCTGCCCCGATTATCCGATTAGATACTGAGCGACTCGCTCTCCGACACGATGCCTTTCAACACTGCCCTGACGCGCAAGCTAGGCATTCGCGGTATGCATGAAGCCGTCAAACTCCGTCAATGTCCGTATACTGATGATCTACAGTGCCCGTTGTGCAGGGTGGCATGCAGTGGGTAGGATATGCTGAGCTGGCCTCGGCTGTCAGCAATGCAGGTGGACTCGGTATTGTAGGTCTTGTCTTGAATGCCGTGCTCTGTCCATTACCAAATGCTAATACTCAAACCTTGAAATCCAGCTCACTGCCCTCACCCAACCTACCCCCGAAGATCTGCGCAAAGAAATCCGACGATGCCGCACCATGACCAAGTACCCCTTCGGTGTCAACCTGACCCTCCTCCCTGCCCTGGTTCCCCCAGACTACGGTGCTTACGCCCAGGTGATCATCGATGAAGGAATCAAGATCGTCGAAACCGCCGGTAACAACCCGGGCCCTGTGATCTCACAGCTCAAGAAGGCTGGCATCATCATCCTGCACAAGTGTACCACCATTCGGCACGCCAAGTCCGCTGTCAAGCTGGGCGTGGACTTCCTGTCAATCGATGGTTTCGAGTGTGCTGGTCACGTTGGCGAGCACGACATCACCAACTTTATTCTTCTTAGCCGTGCGCGCCAGGAGCTGGGCGTGCCTTTTATCGCCTCGGGTGGTTTCGCTGATGGACAAGGTCTGGCTGCTGCCCTTGCTCTTGGTGCGGAGGGTATCAACATGGGCACCCGGTTCATGAGCACTGTCGAGGCTCCTATTCACCAGAAGATTAAGGAGGCGATTGTTAACGCGCAAGAGACGGATACTGCTCTTGTGCTGCGTCGCTGGAAGAACACCTCGCGTCTGTTTGCCAACCAGGTCACCAAGGATGCTCTCAAGGTTGAGAAGGAGAGCACTACCGGCGAATTCAGTGAGATTGCGCCGTTTGTGAGTGGCAAGCGTGGCCGTCAGGTCTTCCTGAATGGTGACAAGGACTACGGAGTAAGTTGTAACTTCTTAATGCTTTCGAGACGAGGAAGTCTAACAAAAGTTTTAGGTGTGGACCGCTGGCCAGGTCATTGGATTGATTCACGATATCCCAACTTGCGCTGTGCTGCTCGAGCGAATTGAGAAGGAGGCCCTGGAGGCTATGAACCGGACCCGATCTCTGTTTAACGATGCTCCTGCAAGCAAGCTGTAAGGAACTTTCTAGCTTTCATATCTTGTGATTTAACATGAAGAGCCTATAGAACTATTACTTAGCTATCTTGAATTCTCTATTTGTATGGTTGTAACTTACAGAGGAGGTTTGCTCTTGGCGTGATAGTTGCTTCTATTCAAGCAATCTTAGAAGTAGAAACCCATTCATGATTCGTGGTCGACATGGAGATCAAGCTTCCCGTCACTATAACCGTAAGGCCTTTCGGACCCCAACTTTAGTCTTATTTCGTGCAGAAATGTGCCAAACGCCTTTTTTCCATTCGGAAAAGACTCCTTAAATCGTCAATGTTGAAGCCCAACTAAGGTATGCCAAACGAGGTTCATCCTCCAATCAGGAAGCCGAAACGGTAACTATGCTAGTTATCGGGACTAGACTAGGCCTTACTGTACTTGCGAGCTTTGCAGGGCGCAATTGCGGCGTGAGATGAAAGCTAACAAGAAACAGCTATAAAACAAACGCTAAGCGCTATTCTATTGATATTTTTCAATTTTACTATCATTAACATGTCCCAAAAAAAGCAAGTCGAGGATCCCTCAACGACACTCCTCACCACTGCCAAAAAAGCAATAGTTTTGACAGAGTGAATCGCCGTTGAATATAGACGGAAAGATGTAGTTCCGCTAAATCTTACTGCGGATAAGGCCATCTAGAGGTTGCCCGATTACTGATCGAAAGTGACCAGAGATACGGAGACTACGCTGCTCGACGTGGATATACACCCCTGCAGCTTGCAGCCGTCCGCGGCGACAAAGTTATGTTACATCTGATTCTTGACGAAGAAGAATAGATGCTCACAAGCATTTCCAACCGTATGAAACAGAATTTGTTCCATGAGACAGTGCAAGCAGGCCATCATGAGATCTGCGAACTTCTATTGGAACATGATCGACACGGAAAGTTTACGATCATGGGATATTTGGCTGGCTGCAAGTTTCCTGTTCATCCCAAGGACGTGACCTAGCACACACCAGTTGTCTACGCCGTGAAAGGAGGTCATACAAAGATTGTCGAGGTCTTTCTACCAAGCAAGCTGGTTTCTCCAAAAGCTCGTAATACAAGTTAGTTATATTTCAATAGCCTGTTATGTCTTAAGGGCTGTGAGGTGTTCAAGGTTGTCATAAACCATGGGTGACGTTAATATGAAAAGCTCATTGAAGGAGACTACTCTTCATTTAGCTGAGAAGAATAGGTATGTTGAGACAGTACAACTGCTTCTGAGATATGGCGCCTCTACTCGTGCAAATCAATACTTAAGCGATACTCCACTGAAGGTCAGCAGAGACGCTGAGGTTACGGTCATTCTTGACAATCATGCCGCAACTGGAGCGTGAAAGAGAAAGGAGAGAGAGAAGCAAGCCACGGAGCGCCCAGCTGTTTCTGCACCGCCTCCCATATACTCGGCTTGACTATTTTTGATAAGCCGGCTCAGATCTTCCATGTAAGGTATTGTTAGTGCGCCTTTGAACACGATTGACCTCAGGTTGAAACAACCATTGATCGTAACATTTTCAAGTCAGAACGGACACCGCTGTCTCAAAGGACTGGATCTTTATACGGCTTGGCGAGGAAGAGGTCAATGCGGCATATTCCTAAATGCCGCATTCAAGATCGACATGGCGTTGTAGATCGCATCATCGTAGGACATTCCACAAACTATCTCTAGCCGCGCAAGAGCATTTGAAATTGCAAAAGTACACACATACCTCTATTGTACGAAGCGAGATTAAATAACTCAATGACGTGCGCTTCGTTCAGACTGCTCGTGTTGGCTTCAAGGGGTTGTGGGGGCAACCTTGCTTTGCGCCCTTGGGAATCACCTGGGGAATGTAACCTGCTGCACCTGCCATTGGGTCTGTTCTGGCTGGGCTAGAACACTTGCAGAGGCGCTCTGCAAGCTCTGATCATAAGTGCGTGGTGCATTGGTTGCTGTGCGGTGCAGAGTTGTCTTATCGGTCTTGTCATCGCTATGTATTGGGGGTGTTGTTTACCGCCAGGGCTGTACCGTATGCAGATGGTCCGATCAAAAGGCATTGAGAATATTTTTCAAAGCCTTGCTTCCGGCTTCAGAACCACTAAAGGTCTTGAATATTTAGATGATGTAGGTACAAAATCCAAGTTTATGTAGAGCGGGGAAATTCAGTGCGTTCTACCTGAAGTGATCGGCAGTTCCACAGCGTGTGATAGCTCCATCGCTCGATCGATATCAAGATACTGTCGCAGCCGAATGATGCGTACGCCTCATCAAATTTACGTGAGTACAATGCAGTAATTTAGGCTTTCAAACCCCCTTGCCACAGATTCGCCCCATAATTACTTTATCAATTCTGATTCCCCTCAATCTACAATCACTCCACACCGATATTCCCACTCTTACTATACCCCACGTTTTAAGCTCACATACAACGAACGGCATTCATCATGGGCTTCATATCCTCAATAAGCCAGTCCATACGCAATAATAAACTCTCCCGCAAACTATCCACCTCAAAACCAAACAGACCCCGCTACGAAGACTCCAAAGATCTTATCAAGATCTCCTCAAATGCGGCCTCCCTTACGAGGGCAGATAGCATTGCGTCTACAATCCGTTACTCAAACCAAGACCCTGTCATGCCTACCGAGTCCCCAACTCATCGGAGACGCCTTACACCGGCCGACTTGAATCTGCAGACTTTATTTGACAATGCAGAGGCGTTGGATCCAGCAACGAGGCGTACTGTCAGGGCACTGTCTATGCCCGAGTACCCAGTTCTAAAAATGGAAACTGTGCAATCACCATTCGATACGCCACCGAAGAAGCTACAGGATCCCATTAATACTGATGGGAAGTGGAGTGGAAGGAAGAATGTCCGTCAGACTACCAGGAGAGTGAAGAATGAGGATGGAAAAACAGAGACAGATGGATTTTTCAAGAATTCAAATCTGAACTCAGGTTCAAAGATCAAGAGGTCTATGACAGGGTTGTTGAAGAAGAGTACCTCGTTGAAGATGTCAAGAACTTCGTCAAAGATGAGGCGGGCCTCCACTAATCCGAGGTGGTTGAATTCGTCGAGTGTTACAGATGACTACTTTGTTGATGAGAAGGCCGAACTGAAGTGGCTGGAACTCAATGGCTTGAGTAGCCGAGATACGGAATTTGGCATTTGGAATGGGAATGGGTTTGGGCGGCCGTGGTGATTGCTTTCTTTGCCTGCACGGACATAACATACCCTGCCTATCAATAGGTAAAAAGTAGCGACGAGAAGATAGTAATGCAAATGAAAAAGCTGTGCTACATTAAAATAAAATTCATTGTTGTACAAGCAGTATTTTGAGCGAATATGACTCAACCACATCTGCAGAGCCCATTCGAAGGTTACTTTTTGCAGTTGTTAAATAACTTGGGATTTGCTAAGTATTGGAGGCAGACTAGAAAATAGTACTTACTGTATGTGAGTATGCTAACATTGTCAAGCAGGGAAAGGATCAGTTGTCATTTAAGGCGGCGTTAAATATTTGAAATTATAATCTCTATGATTGAGGCACAGATCAACAAGACACAATTCTAATGGATTAAACGTATGTATGCGAAGAAAACCGAGCTAGACTGCAGCTAAGAACGGATCCAATGCACAGAACAAGAGGCAAAAGCATCATGGCAAACATCAACGTAAAACAAACAGCCTTCTTTCTCCGAGTTGGTGCCACAAGACACAGTTAATGATACACGGTCTGCGAGGATAACAGGTCGCCAAACTATCTCAAATAAGTACTAAGCAATCCAAAATCCATCCCAGATGATCGATAACAGTCCATCTTTGCGGTCATGTCGAAGCCAACTGAGCTAAAGCCCAGAGACCAGACATGGCGGCCAATGCTTCTCGCATAGTGCCAGAAAGCGCAGTAAGGCGCTTAGATGATGGAGCCAAGGGCAATGCAGGGCAGGGCAAGGCCGACGAGGTCGGAGTTCTGCGTTGATGTTAGGAATATCCAAACAGATTTTGAAAAGCGGAATACTTACGGCGCCGGAAGGAGAGTTCTGGCAGCAGGCAATGTTCTGCTTGCACTTCTGGTTGACCAAGTCCTGGATGGGGACGGCAATGAGGATAGGGATCTGGAGATCGAGCTTGGAGCACTGGTCGAACAGACCAAGACCGTCGGAGCCGGAGCCACCACCGATCAGGTTACCAAGGGTGCCACCGAGCATGCCGGAGTTGATGTCGGTGGTGTCACCAGCGTAGGTGGCCTTGTTGCAGCAAGAGAGCTGAGCCTGGTCACCACACTTGGCCTGAGCCTGCTTGACAGTCATGCTGTCAGGGACAGGGAAGCGGACATCGGTGTTGCCCTTGTTGTTGACACCGTTGGCGTTGCCAAGACCGCCAGCAGCGGGAGCAGGGGGAAGAGCGGCAGCGAGGCCAGCGAGAGCGAGAACGGCGGAGATAGTGAACTGCATTGTGACTGTGGGTTCGGGATTGAACGAAGGTCTCGGAGATATAAAATTGAGAGTGAAAGACTGAACTCAAGAGAAGAGAAGATTAAAGAGTGTGATGCGTGATGAAGAACAGCAGATTGTGGCGATGAATGGGCATCCTTTATACACTTCCAGCGGTGGTCTGTGAGCCCCTTCAATTCTTGTTCCTGAGTATGATCTGCGTTGATTTCTTAGCAATTTCCTTCCCTCTCCCCGGAATGCAACCTGTTAGGCAAGATGGTTCCACTTTCCAGGGTTTCTCGAGTGAAAGCACGTTCCACAATCTCTTGGTATGGATCTACTTGGTCTAGGGTATGGCCTTCACGCGACTGAGAACCCCTGTCTTCGCATTCCTACATCCTCGATCTCTTGCTTGCTCGCCCTTTCCTGTGATCCACAATTTGGCCGCTACACATGCATACTGATTTAATATAATGTTTTTCATGATTGTTTCGAAATCTCATAGTCAAAAAGCGATAAAAATTTGATCATGACTTGTATAGAGATAGTTATTTAGTCTACTCGATCTAGTGTTACCTAATGTCTCTAGTACTGGTAACCAGATGTAAACTTACAAGATCTACAACGTGGGTTAATGCGTGGATCGATGCGGATATGTTTTCCAGTCCCAGCCATTCTCTTTACAATGGGCAAAACAAGCCCAGGGCCTTTCCTGGCCCCTGCAGGACTTCGGGCACTAAGGCATGTATCCGCCCTACACCCTTGAACAAGGCCATAGTCAGTAAGCAATAGCTTTGGATTGACTATTGGGTCAAAACACTGTGGAGTGCATGACGCACGGTAAATCATCCTGCAAGGGATACCGGCCACTTAATTTGACCGAATCACAAGGGTTCCTCCCGCTCTCCCTGCATTGTTTCACACCCTTGGACCACGACCAAGGATTACGGACCGCAATGCTGCTAAGGCACGACACTCTATGGGGGCTCTCTGGTCAGACACGTGAGTTCGATTTCACAACAATGGCGTAGATGGGTTACAGTTGGGCGGCCAGCCTAGGCCGATGAGCATACCCTTACCAATTCAAGGTTGCAGTGTTTTGATGTTCGATTCATCGATCACTATGCCCCAATGTCAAGTAATCTGACGTCCCTTGTTTGTTTACCCCTACATCAGCTGTCTAACTGTCTCTTGCTCACTCTGTATGTGGTATCGCTCAACCAAGATCTACATCGTAGGTCAACTTCTTGGAATGCTTGGGAGTAGATGCAACCCATCCAATGTATATCACAATTTCCTTCTAGCGCGATTTATTTGCAGTTGCGGCATACTTGCTCCAACGTTGTAGGGTAAGGTTGGGGTTCAGTACTTTTCTCAGATTTACATGGCCTGTAGCCCTAGAGATATTTCCAAGTTGGCGTATACCGAATAAGATGAAAGCAGTCTATCAGACGGCCCTTTTTCGCATTCAATCATTGCTACCTGTTGCCCGTAATTTTATCTAGCCGTAGTTAGTGTTCCACTGGCACTCGATAGTACCTGATATCACGATTCGAAGGTTGCCGCTGCAGCAATTTCTCAACGCAACTAGAGTTGTACTTAGATATACTTTACCCGTGGATAAACCGAGTCTCTGAGAATGAAAGATCGAAGAAGAGTCTAATGACTGTTTATTTTGAATATTTTAATGTTGAAGTTTAAGGTGGTAAGGAATTTTGCTCAACCTTGAAAGTGCTATGATATATATTGGGTACGACCCACTGTTTACCTCCTAAGAATACCTACCTGTACGTGCACATAAAAAGTAACTCATAGGTACCTTGAAATCTCGAAGGTTTGGAAGGCCTGATTTATCATTTAAGACTTGAAAATAAATAACGGCCCTGCAGAGTATTTCTCGTTGAACGTGTTTTAAAGAAAAGTGGCAGGAGTAGATCTAAAACTAGTCGACAACCAATACTTGAGTGTATGCATTAAAAGGATGCGAACAATTAAAAAAAAACAACAAAGCAGATCGATAAAAGAAGCTCTTCACAAAGGAATTGTATGGAGACGGAGTTTGTATCACTAAAGGATCCAAGTGCCCACCAACCCTCCATTGAGCCTCAAAATATCTATAAAAGACCAAAAAAACCCCAACACTAACATCATCAAAGTCCACCTCCTATCTACCCTATGACCTTGGATCAAACTACTGACTCAAGAATTAGGAAAGCTACATCCTAGCCTCCGCATGATGGCTTACCAAAGCGACCCAGGTGCCCCGCACATGTGGGTTCACGTCCGATTCAACACTGCTCGCGATAAAGACAAGACGGACAGAGACCTCCTAGAGTATATCCGCGATGAAGTACTCCATGGAACCACCTGGGAATCCCCTACCCACGACGTTGAGATCGACTGCATGCTAAAAATTATTAGTGATCCCATCCTATCTATCGAAGTGCCTGGTCCCTTCCCTCATGACAACTTCATAGATCGGCTTATCACTTGCGACAAGATGATGGAGAAATGGAGCGAGGAGCTAGACAGGGGACTTGGACTTCCATTTGATCGACGGGAGCTTTTCAAAGCTCCTGGGAAGTGGAATCATGCTGCAGTGGGTATTGTTTGGGATGAGGCAAATAAAAATCATTATCCCCATAGCTTCTATGGTAGGACTGTGATCTTTAGAGATGCAGTTGGAGCTCTTCGGAGAGGTGAAGGGGAGTCAAGACGACGACGACACTAATCTACCACGAGAATAAAATTGTTTGCTGACAATCTATTTGAAGCTCTTAATTTGACATGTAGTATGCACTTTAATACAGTATTTATAATTCATTTCTCAATAGTAAAACCATCCAAAAAAGTCTAGTGTGTGCATAGCTATTAGCGGGTTTATTAGTAGAGCACGCCTAGAAAAGTCCATCAAAAAATATATACTGACGCTTTTCAAGGGCCTTATCCCTTTGCTTTTGCTATCTACACGTAGCTCCTGAAGGGATTATGAGAATATTTGACATCAGTGGAGTTTTATTGATGGAAGACGCAAGGACATGCTTCAACTGAGCTCTTATACTTCAATCCCGATTTAGCTAGGCGGTGAAGCCAATCTGCGCTTCTCTTGCGCCCCAAACTCCGAAACGCCGATGTTCCAGCGCGTTATTTTCCTGCATTCGACTCATTCCTAGAACGGGCAAGCAGTGCTAACCGCCAGGATGTCCGACCAGTCGCGTGCTTCTGCGAATGCCGAAGAGGAGCGCGCGGGAAGTCCGACCGGCTCGCTACAAGAGAAACTTGACACCGCGACAGAAAAGGAACAACACGAGCAGGAACAGGACACAGTGGAAAAGAAAGAGGAGGAAGAATCACGGCACGACCAACCCGAAGAAGAAGAAGACACAGCTTCTGCACCCCCGTTACCCGACGAGGTCCCCCCACCACTCCCCGACGAAGCACCGCCTGGCCAGGTCAGTGACGATGGATGGGAGCCTGTGTGGGATGCCACTTCACAAGCATACTATTTCTACAACCGGCTCACAGGGCTCTCACAATGGGAGAACCCTCGCGTGCCCGAACAACCAGCAGCTCCCGGCACAGAACCCACCGAGAACCAAGCAGAACCTCCGAGACCAAAGTCGCCTGTGCTCGGTGGCTATAACCCCGCTATCCACGGAAGTTATGACCCGACAGCATCATATGCGCAGCAGTACGAAGAGACACAAGAGCTGAAAGCACCCGTGGTTGACCCGGCTGCTGCTTATGCTGCCGCTGGAACCTTCAACCGGTTTACTGGTCGATGGCAGGCACAGTCGATCAACCCGGAGAACCACAACGACGAGAACAAGTCCCACCGCCAGATGAACGCGTACTTTGACGTCGATGCTGCGGCTAATGCACACGATGGTCGGAGTCTGCGCGCTGAGCGGAGCGCTAAAAAATTGACCAAGAAAGAGCTGAAGGAGTTCAAGGAGAAGCGCCGGGAGAAGAAGGAGGAGAAGCGGAGAGCATGGCTACGGGATTGAGTGCGCTTCGTATGGAGACTTTCCATTCGCATCATCGTCGGGCTTGTATTTTATACTCGCCCAAACAGGGTGTTGGATTCGGGGCGTTTATGGTTGTTTCTACCTTTTTTCTGCCTGGGGACTTGTGCATAGAGGCAGTTGTGTCTTCTGACCGACTCATAATTTTTTATCCAAACAACATCTGTATTATTACCCATCACCTATCAATTGACATTCTATGATTGAATCTTTATTCCGCGTCTTTATTCTTTGCCTCATTGTTATAGACCTGGCCAGAGACCCCACTGCGGGGTCATGTGACTAACATATCAAAGTTTCTTCGATAGTGGCGAACATCGGTTCAACAAGATCTACACGAGGGAAACAGACGCAGAGGTAAGATATGTCAATTCCTTGGAGTCTAGCGCGTGCTTTTTTCTGGTTGCCCGCATCAAATCTCAGACCATGCTCGGTGTTCTGGTGGATCTAATTGCATCTCTAATCAATGCACTTATCAACGACTGCAAAGATCAAATGCTATGATTCAATCAATAGCCAGAGCAAAAGGCCAATGGGCTTCTCTTGCTGACAATTGATTTCAAATTCCTTTGCTTATTTTGCATTTGACTCAGTGTGCAGTATATCTGGATCAATTCACTAACACCCCCACTACAGTACATATAAAATTCTCTTCCCGCTGCAGAAAAAAACGACCCGCTATTCTACTTGAATAACTTTGCGGCCCAACTAAGAAAAAAGAAGCAGCATACTTCTTAATCTTTTATTTTGGATTTTGATATCCTACCAAACATTCATACATCATGTCTGCCCCCAAGCCCACTGTGCCTGTTGCACTTTCCACCGAGGCAATTGAGGACCTCATCTACGATGCCCGGGCCGGTGATCTCGAGGCCTTGAACGCCGATATCGCCACCTTGTCCTCGCAGCACAGCTGCCCAGGGTGGCAAATCGTAGCATCGGCTATCGATATGGAAGAAGAAAGCGAAGGCGGCACCGGCGCCTGCGTGTTGCACTTCCCTGCCGCGAATGGAAACTCTGGTAAGTCGAAGCGAATTTTACATGAATAAAAACCGATAAGCTTTGATCCAAGGTTCTAATTATTACAGAAATCCTCAACGCTCTTCTTCAGAAACTCGCTGGCGCGGATGCGGCGCAGCGCACAGCTTTTGTGAACCACAAGAACCACTCTGGTAACACAGCGCTACACTGGGCTGCTCTGAACACTCACTTGGAGTGCGTTAAGGCGCTTGTTGAAGCCGGTTCTGATGTTGCTATTAAGAACGACGCTGGTCACGATGCTGTTTTCCTTGCTGAGCGGGCTGCTTGGTCTGCCTCCGCGGAGGAGGTCAAGGAGGATGAGGAGGGCAACCAGGAGATTGAGATGACTATTGGCGAGGAACAGGAGGGTGGCGAGGAGAGTGCTGGGGAGATGTCTGCGGGCAGACAAGTTGTTGAGTGGTTGTTGAGCTCAGAGAAGTCGGCTGGGTTGGAGAGTGGTGCCAATGAGGGATCAAGCTCGGCGTGATGCACTTAGACGTGGATGAGTGATTGTGATTTATGGTTCCATGAATAAAAGTAAGGATATAGACAATAAAAGCGACTTGATTCTATACGCAATGAAATCAATATCTAGATATATGAGGGGATCTTTCGATATTGAACATGACCTGAATCCCGAGATGAAATTTAACCCGAGATTCCGTGTCGGTAGAATATCTGGAACATTTATGAGGCTTTCGTGTAGTGTACATGAGGTTGTTTTCATCAATCAATCACGGCGGACTTTGCTGTCATTCCCATGATTGCTTTGTGGTGAGATTGGAAACCAATCGACCACAGACCCGGTGGAATACGAGCCCTCCGAGGGCTTTGTCGCATCAGTGTCTATTTCCCGAACTTTAGCATCAAATCCAACCTTGAAGCGTCGGTCCCGCCAGACGACGGTCACACCACCGTAGACGGCCGAGAGCCAGATGGGCAGAGCGAGCAATTCGCGGCCCAGCCACGCAGCGAACCACTGTGAAAAGGGACGGCGGGTTATTTGAGAGGGATCGCGGCGCACAGGCTGCGCAAAGAGCGGGGTATTCTCGTCCAATTCGACGGTCTTTGCAGAATAAAGCTTAATGTAGAGGGTCCAGTCAACCAGGATCCAAATTGCAATACTCAGAGCAAAGATCGCAAAGAAAGATGTCCATGTTCCAAGAGTAGACGCAAATGCGAAGCCTTTCCTTTCGAGATACGGCGCCAGTGCTGCTGTTATGCCCCATGCGCCATACATTGAGCACACGAACGACTCGGTACCCGGCTCGACAAGGGTTGCGAGGAGTACCGTGAATTTCCGGACGCGCAGCCACCGCACTCGTCGGGCAATGTAGGCTCGAACTGTCATGTTGGCCACGGGCTGGAAGGCCAGGTCTCCAAAAACCATGGCGTGCTTGCCCCATTTCTCGCCATTGTCTTTTTCTTCCCGCACCTTCTTTCGCCATAGTAGGTCACCAATAAGGTGGTCCTCGCAGATGTTATCCGAGAAAAAGTCAATACCGGGATGTCGGGGAGTGGGGTTTGTTGGCGACGGAGCTGTGAGATAGTCCAGATGCGAGCGGCGGAACATGTTAGATTTTCCCACGATGCATGGCGCAATGAGCACCGTATTGATAGCAGTGTACATTTTCGCATGGGCCGAGGAAAGGAACAATTCTTCGAGACGGCCACCTCCAGAAGCAATCATGCTGGCAAACCCCTCTTCTGGACGCTTTGTTAACATTGCATCGGTCGCGGCTGTAGTGTCGCGAGAGGCATCTGAAAGTGCCTGTCGCTCTGCATTGAGGTTGTCTTCCCCGGTAACATCCACAGCCAGAGGCAAATGGTGAACGAATTTGTACTTCTTGCCTGGCTTCGCTCCTGTTCCACAAAGTCTATCCACCATGCGACCACAGACACCTTTACCAACCCATACATTGCAGTCGATAATCCAAATGATGTCTCCCTTAGCTTCACGGTACGCCCGGCTCATGTTTCGGATCTTAGGATTCGGCCCAAGCGTGTAGGTATTGGATCCGCCGCGCTGCAGTAATGGATCCTGCTCCTCGATAAATATATGTGCATCGGCATCCGGGAAGTCTTCGATCAATTTGCAGAGAACTGGGTAGGCAGGGTCATCGCGGGTTGAGACGCATAGACAGATGGTCAGCTTGTCACGCGGGTATTCCTGTCGAAAGGTTGCAGCAAGGCAGTCGTAAAGATGGGGCTCGAGGCCCTTGACCGGGCGAATGGCAGTGACGTGAGGGGCATCGGAAGCAGTAGCGAGACAAGTCGGGCGTAGTCGTCGTGAAAAGAATCTCCAACTGAATTGACTTTGTGGTTAGCCACTGTCGTAATCGGGCAGCGCTAGTTTGCTTCCACTCCCCCGCTCAATGATCTGGTGTGGCGCGTCGGGATTCATAGGGAAAGACAGAACAGCTGCGCAAACTTCATGTAAACTTACATTTGAAAATACCCTAAGGCACACACAGACAGCACGACGATATACCAGATCAGACCGATCCAGCCCGCCGCGACGGACACGGGCATATCGCCATCACCGACGGGCGACCTTTGGAGAAACTGCGAGGTCGGCTCTAGCATGGGACTCAAAGCAACGGTAACAGCGCAAGCGAGGAGGACATCATAGGACAGAAAGATCCAGCGCCGAGAGCAGGAGCATGAATGGTTATGTGCGATGACCGGGCCGTTGTGGAGCTGAGAGCATCGTAACTCGGGATCGGATATAGCGGCTTCCTTATTGCCTGTTTCGCACCGCCTTGCGCGTGCACCCCATTGGTTTCTGTGCTTTTTGATGAGAAGAAGCTAACGTTTGAAACTAACTTGCAAATTGGTCAATCCATAAATTTATATCACGTTTTCCTCAAATACAATCGATCTTACATGTCTAGCGCTTTGGCCAACCAGGCTTGTTTTTGCGGCTCCGCTTGGGTACCTAGACGAGTCGTATTCCGTGGCCTCCGAGTGGTGTATCCGTGGATTCAATGCATAATAAAGCATTATTGTGTACAAAACTAATAAAAGAGACTAAATATAGGCACTAGGATAACACTACCCGGTAGATAGCCTGGTGTTTAAATCTACGTAACATTTGAACAATCTACTAGGTATAAAACCTGGAGCTAAGAAGGGTTGGAAAGTCATCGACTACCTAACACTTTCATCAACCTTGAAAATGACCTGGGTGTTGCATAGGTAGGTAGACGGTCCAAATCAAACAGCATGTTCTTTTAAATGAGAAATTTAGTAGCATTGCCATGGCCAACCGAAGCCCAATGCAAGTGAATCGAGCACGAATTAAATCAATGATAAATAATTAAATAGCACCCTAGTATCCTTCCCAATCGAAACCAAAATTGAACCAATAGCTTCATCAAAGCCGTCTCATAACTCCTGATCCAACCAGAGACCCCAAGAGGATAGATCACGTCTTCTTTTTCTTCCGCAAAAGACCAGCACTGAGTACATTAACAGCCGCTGGCTGGGCTGGGGCTGGTTGCGCTGCATAGGACCCATTCGGCTGGGCAGTGCCTGCTTCTGTATCGTCTCCAGTGGGTTTTCCATTCTCACCCTCCGGCTTCTTCCTCTTACGAATCAAACCACTGTTCAGAATATTATTTGTAGGTGCTTGTTGAGCGGCAGTTCCCTCGGGCGTATGACTCGTATGACTGCCAACTACCCGTCTGCCCCATGTAAGCTGGTCGGCAAGCGATGCTACCTGATCAACATATAGCTTTGTGCTGGCGACGACTTCTTTTTCATCGTAGAAGTGATCCAGGACCCCGTCCATCATCTTTTTATAATCCGCTTCACTGAGAACCACTTCTCCTCGACCGGCCTCGGGCCAGAAGAACGGATTCGCGTCCGTTGAAGGAGCTGTTGTATGGGTGTTGGCTGAAGAACCCTCCGATGGGTCGTCAAAAGTGGCCGCCGGAGGTTCAGGGGACTCTTTTGGTGTGACCGTAGCAGCTGCAGTTGTATATTTTGAAGCCTCGGGCTTTGTCTGGCTGGTTCCACTTTGTGGTGGCTCATCCGCTGACGGTTTAGACGATTTCGCTTCCTTGGAATCTGAGTTCGTTTCAATAGGGCCACGGCTCTGGCTAGCCATCGTGGTCGAGTTAATCAGGCCAGGAGGGTTGATGACAAGCCAGAGGAACCCTACGAGTCGACCAGCAGAGCACTCCTGTCGAAACGACATCATCTCCCAGAACTGATCCAATGATCTGACACTTCGCCATTGGCCACTACTAGGAGATGGCTTTTCACCGTCCACAGGCTCTGGAAGCTCATCATCCAGGTCGATCAAAAATCGCGTCTTGGGGTCATCTGGAAGCCGAGGAATCAAACATCGCGGCGGAGCCGAAGGATCGTGAACCATTTGCTTCAGCGGATAGCTCGCGAGCCACCGAGGACGACTTTGTACATCGAATTTGGAAGAGGCAGGGAAAAAGCTACGTGTCTCAAGGCGGTCGCACCCGGGAACAATGAGGTATGCAGTTGCGGAAGCCTTCGCGGCCTCGACGGTTTGGTCGAGGGGTTTAGTGTCCTGCGAGACAGATTCAGGCTCATGCTCACTTAAGATAGGATCCACAGCTCGGCACCACCATTTGATCAGACCCCGGTCATCGAGAACGTGTTTTTCGGCATTCTCGATACTGCCGGGAAAGAGGTATTGATTTTGGGCACGGGCAAACAAAGACACGACCAAACGCACACCAGGCCGTTGGTGCGTGCGAGCCAAGTGAGACAAAAACGTGTGACTGATCAACCTGAGTACCGAAACTTTATGCGGCAATTTAAGTAGATGTAGAAAGCCGGTTGAATCGGCCTTGGACACAAATATAGTGGTCAGGTGGGCCGAATTATAGATCAGCACCTCCATTCCAAAGACAATAACTTCAGCCCCGTCATCCTTAGGCGAGTCAATAGAGACCGACAGGAAGTGACTTTCGCAAAAGGTGGACTCGGGCTCCTGGCCAGGCGCAGCGGCAAAAAGGGCGACACTTGGGGCGGGTGTCGAGGAGACATGGCGGACAGTGAGCTCGGCCCCGGTGGGGAGCACCTTGGCCAAGAGATCTCCCAGATCGCCATCTGCCATTTTCGATTCCAACCAATGAGATTGGGCGTTGAGCGATGTTGGACTGAGAAGCAGTGGAGCTCGAGTATGCAGCGATTTTGCCCTGTCGTCGCTGATCACGTGCCATCTGCCATGTGCCGGGATATATAGCGACGTGCCATGGAACAGATGAATTGGCTGAGGCTAAAAATGTAAATGTCTGCAAAGAGAGTTCTGGGCTGCGAACTAATTGGTGAATTACAATATTGGTGATTATGGCGGGGAAACAACTGAAACACTTGTGTACACTGCTTATGGCGGGAGATCCGTAAGATCAAGTCTGACGAGTATGCTACTATTTCAAACCATGCCGAAATTTATGTCACCCGGGATTGTCCAAAATACCAAAAATCGCGTTCTTCAGGCGTTTTGTTTTGTATGGCTTAAAAGTAAGAGGCCACTGCATCGAGATCATCGGCATTGAGAAGAGTCACTCCCTCGCGCAGAAGCGTCCTCCAAACCAGGTTTCGGGTTCGGATAGGGAAGGCTGGGGTGTTCCAGTATCTGGCTCCAATACCACGCTCATTTGCCGTCGCAATCTGCTCACGAAGAGCCTTGAGTTGTGTATCCGTAAGGACCGGGTCGGTGTCAGCAGTTACCTTGCCAACTGCGGCTGCAAAGTCTGTGGACGCGATAGGCGAAACTGTGCCGTCAACATTGGCATATTTAGGATCATTGAGATTTGCAAGAGGAGCATCAAAGAAGTAGTCGCGGTCGGAGACAGAAGTCACCATATCAAGGGGAGTTTCACCCGTTCCGATGATGGTGACTGGTCCATAAGTGATTTTGCCGCCCTCGACTTTGGAAAGATAACCCTTCTCTCTGAGTGGCTTCAAAGCTTGAAGGGCAGCCTTGAAGGTCTCAGGGCCGGAAGTTTTCACGTCGATGAAGAAGTAGAGTGTTTGGTCTGGAGTAGTATCCCAAACCCCACTATTTTGACTCAGTCAGTGATAGCAAACATTACAACATCGAGTACACTGACTTCTTAGTGGGACCAGTCACAAATGGACTCTCCGGGTTTTGGCGACCCAAGACATCGAGGATTGGGTTGATATAGAGGCTTTCGAGTGTTCGGTCCTTTGTCAGGGCAGATTGATCATGACCGACCTAGACTGTTAGCATGACAATATCGTTTTGATGGCGAAAAAAGGACTAACATAGAGAGTGCCATTGTATAGCCAAATATCTGCCTCAGTTGATGTACATCCTTTTGACAAGCCTGCCATAAATCACTTAGTAGAAACACGGTGAATATGCTTGTTAGTACATACCTGTCCAGAATGGCTCTTGTCTCCAATAGTCACTATGCGATAATAAATCAGCACGAAAAGAAAAGAAAAGCAACAATTGTTGCCTGTGTTCAATGTATCTCCTACTTGTGAGAATGAACGGGAATCTAGGCAAATAGCGTTAGCTAAATCCCGCAGGCAATGGTGGTCGACAGGGTAAGAAAAGGTATGTATGAGCACATAAGGAGACAAGAGTGTTAGAAAGCTTACTGGGAGAAGGTCTCGAGTAATATCCGTGGGATATTGGTACTCGTTGCCGCCGTGAGTGTTCTGCAAGATGTGCTGGAGGCTGGAGGTAATTGTCCCGAGAACAGGGTCCGGACCGCCGGCTAAAGCCAGGGCCGCAGCCATAAACAACATTGACGAGGAAACCATTGCTAAAAATGAAGATGATCCAGTAAACATGAATTTGGCCGAAATTTAAGCTCGGATGAATTATTGATAGTTGAAAGGGGTTTGGGCAATGGAGGCGGAACGCCGGCTTGACTTCACGTGTTCTGGCTCCATAGTACCTGCATAGGGACATATAGGTGTAGTAAACGTTGCACCTTGCAACCGAAATTTGCAACCTAAATTTGCCATTTACACACTCAAAAACAGATTGATATTCGCTTTGAATGAAGAGGATTCTTCCATTCTATGCTGAAATGATACTACCGGAATTTACGACATCCTCGCAGCCCAGTAAAAGGGTGCAGCGGTTAGAGGAACCATGTCTTGAAATAGAAACACATTCAATATTGACAGATAATAATACATGCTGAAATATGCTAAATGAAGTACACTGCGCCGTTGCGCAATCACTGCTGGCGCTTGCCACCCAGGAAAGCCCGCTTCTGGCGAACGTAAGAAGCCACAAGGTTCTCCACGCTGCGGCGGTCGTGCTTGCGGGACCTGTTGAGAAATACCTTGTCAGTAAAATGCTGCTGATAGTGACACAAGGTGGAAAGATGGAATTGACGAACCGCATGTAGTAGAGTCTTGCGCGGCGGGGCTTGCGCTCTGCACGTTGGACAATCTCAACACTCTGAACATTCGGACTGAACACCTTGATCGACATCTCAACACCCACACGAGTGAGTTCGTTGCGCACCAGGAAGGAGGTATCAATGCCGCGGAGCTTGATGCTCAACACCACACCGTTGAAGGGGTCGCCATTCTTGAAGGTCACGCGCACAATATCACCGGGCTTGACACTGCGGGTATTCCGGCGGTAATCGAACAGGGCCTTGCGCTCACCCTTGGGGTCAAGGACGGCCAACTGGGACTCGGTGATCTTCGCGACGGGGTCTTTGCATGCTTTGCTGGTGGAGGGAGGAGCAGGGTAGACCTTGACGGGCTTGGAAGCTGAACGGGCGGCTGCAGTCAGTACAAAATCTCAACGAAAGATTGGTCGGAGATTTCGAAGAGCACGTACCATTTTGCGGTTGCATACGGACCGGTAATTGTGAGAGGAATTGCTGGGGGAGATTCGGAGGGAGAGGGACACGCTCGGGTCTCTTCGAGTAGGCTGTTGAGATGAACCGCCGGGTCATCTGTGGCTGGAAAGCATCCTGGGCTCTGAGGAGGGTCCTCAGACAGCCCAGCGGCCGCAATGTCGGTAGTGCAGCCATTATTTTTGGTGGTTTGACGAGGATCGAAGAAAGAAAGTCGGCATTGAGTTTTGGGATTGAGTCGGCCCGGCAGAATTTCTTGCCAAGACTCGATATTCTCTTCGCCGCCCGGATTCACTTCTCGCGCTTCTTTCCAAGCCCGAATTGTTTACGCAATAAAAAACACACAGGGGCTGCAGTTTACTGCTTTTTGTACCCGGAATATCTTTACCGAGCATCGGTATCACTTGATCATGGCACAATTCGCTATGAGCAGGGCCTTCCGGCTCTCGCGCCAGTCGGTGACCTTTTCGCAAACTCGCAGCTTTGCCTCGAAACCCGGTATGATAAACCTCAATGGCTTCTGACGTACGAGATCCTGTTTGCTAATCCACCGTATTTGGTATATAGTAATCCCTACATTCACCCCCACTGCATCCGACGAATTGAACCAGGCTCTCGAGCACTGGCGACAAGACCTCTTCATTCCATTCGGCCTCCCCAAACGACAGCGGACGAGCATGTTCAAGGAGAAGCACGCTCGCAGATTGGAAGATGAACCTATCACAGTGAAGATCAGCGAGACCGAAGAGTACACCCTGCGACCCTTGAGCCCCTCCTCATTGCCCAAGAGTAAGGAGGCCATCAATGTCTTCCGGCTAATGGAAGCCGCCAACGACTACAAAAACCTCGTGCCGTTCATGACTGGATTATGGAGTTCGCAGATGGCCATCTCCCCTGCCCGGTGGCAGTACCTGATTCGCAAGACCGGTAACGCCGGCAAACTCTCTCTTATCCTCGATTGCGCCCGACGAGAACACCAGACTGGCCTGTCGCTAGAAAACAACTATCACACCCAGCGTCTATTCTTCGAATTCCACTGCATGGCCCACAAGGCTGGCTTCAAGGGTGACCAGGTGCAGAAGGCCCTCAAGATGGCGAAGGGGGCCGTCGATATTATGGACTCGTACGCCCCAAGCCCAGCCACCAACCCTAAATACCAGCCGTATGTCATTGCAACACTGCTGGAGCTTAGTGCTGCACGTGCTCTGGAGGAAGCCGGTGGTAAGGACCAGAACAACGAGGTGCTGAACTACGCACGGAAGCTTATTGCTTCTTGGCCGTTGGGTGAATTTAAGCCTATCCCCAAGAACCAGTTCGACGTGGAGCTCGTGAACCAGCAGCTCATGGGATCAATTGCGGCGTGCAAGGGATTGCAGCTCAGTTTGTCGATTCACGGTCTTGCTGTTGACAAAGCTTTACACGCGGCTGTTACAGCTCGTCTTTCTGAAGTGAAGAAGGCGATCACAGCGCAGCTCAAGGCGATCCCCGAGGAATCTGCTAGCAAGGTGGCCAGCATCGAGTTTGCCCAGGCCGTGCTCCAGAAATAAGGGTTTTTAAAGCGTGGTGTTTGGCTGTCAGTTGTTTTGAGAAGCATACCGGCATATGTATATTACTTTTATTCCAGCATCTTTGGAGCTGATCTTGTATTTCAATCGGACATTACTGCCTCACTTCATTGCTTCAGTTATCTACTAATAAAAGCTTTAAGTACCCGTGGGCAACATAGTACTCTTGAAAAATGCATAGTTGAGGGATTCCAATTTGAAAACCCTTTGGGAAAAGGCGTTGAATCAAAATGCCGAGCTATGAACCCTTGATTAAGGGTGTTTGAAAATATGTCCAAGTGACTTGCAAAATGGTAAATGATAATATAATGATGACCATTTGAAACAGCCGAAATATGGATAAACGCTTGTGGTTATGATGATTGAGTTGGAAGTACTAGCATAAGAGGGCCATTCAAGAGCACAGCTCCACAGTGTTGTCCTTGCTAATACGGACTCGAGACGCGAGTGTAGTCTCATTGCCGACAACGGCAGGGCCAGATACTTTGATCTAAAGGCGGATGTTAGCAAATCATGCAAATTGAAGTAATTGGACAAAGACTATCTTACCAGGCCTTCAGGGGTGTCTGTGACCGTATCCTCAGAAACTCCAGTCAGTGTGATTTCAGTGCTACTAAGAGGAGAGCCGAAGTGACTTGGACCATCGCGGCGGCGGTAGTCAAAGACATTTGTCTGCGCGATAGCACCCGCAATACCGGACCCAGTCAAAGCATATACGATACGTGCATCTGTGTAGATGCGCAAATCTGTCAGTTGCTTTGAGCTAAGGCGGGCCGAGGCAGGTGCATCAATGCGATGCGAGATGCAAAGCAGGCGCAGTTTGTCCAACGACAGCTCCGAAGTTGGTCCAACGCGGGCCAGCTGACTGAAAATGTTCTTTGAAGGCATGTTTCCAGCATCAAGAGTGCGTGCCTGGACCCAGCGGCCAATGGAAGAAACGAGCCCCGTTTGTGGCTGCATGACACTGTCGTGGTAGTCCGACATTGTCTGTGATGAAGCAATGATAACGGTCGGAGACACACCCACGGTAGCCAAAGCGAAGTCAACTTTCTCTCCTGCAACCGAGTTCAATGCAATAGAGGCACCCGAGAACAGGGCATTCATAATGAGGCAAAGAGGGTAGGACCGAGAGAGGGAGTCAATAGAGAGAACAAGATCCGAAGAACAGAAACGTTGGGCTCGAGGAAGAGCAGATCCCAGGGCACCGATGGCAGCAATCAGGTTCTGCAGGAATAGTTAATACCAGAGTGGTAAGTTGAAAAAAAAGTGATCTCTTACCTCCGACTGGAAGTCAATGAACTTGCCAGACTGGGAAGAAGAAGGCCAAACGGTGCTAATAGCAGGAGCTGGCTCTTTAGGGTCATACTCGGGGAGATCCAAGCCAGCCAAGTCCTTCTTCTCCTCCACCAGCTCATGCCAAACATCTACCTTGATATCACGGTCCACTCCCTCGGGAACTCCATGCCAGTCCATGTGCCGGTTGCCGTACTTAGCAACCCACACAACGTGTGATAGCTGCTTGTTACCTTGGGCAGCGACAGAGAGATCAAGTGATCCTGCCTCAGCAATCAGGGCATCGGCTTGCGCGGTCTGCAGGTGTGCGCATAGGGTCTCTGCCGGAAGGTTGTGGGGGACAAGGATGGTCTTGAATCCATAGAAAGCACCGGCTATATCGATGGATTAGTACAAATGTATAGCACGTGTAATGTGGTTGAAAATACCGAAGAGAGCAGCAAGAAGTTCAACTGAGTCAGTCAGACAGATCGCAACGGTCTTGACCTCGGCATTCTGAAGATGGTGACCAATCACGTTGATTTCCTGGGTCACTTGGGACAGCGAGTGCTCGAAGGCCTGTCTACCCAGGACGGTAAAGATCTTTCCTTGTGTGTTGGTTGGGGTACCATCCTCGTTGAGGGCTCCCCGCACCGCAGCCCTCCAGATGTCCCGCAAATCACCCTTTCTGCCAGCAGTCCACTTGGGCGCACCGGGGTCCTTGACATTTAATCCTGCTCGCAGAGGGAAGCCGTAGGGGGTTTCCAAGCTACGGTATGTTGAGGATTCGCCTGACTGTCGAATAGGCGAAGGTGTGGACTGGCGAGCAAGTAAGAATGGGTGAACGTCAGGGTCCTTAGCCGACACCGCGGAATAGATCGCAAAAGCAGCAACAACGCCGGCAACAATAGTGGTATAGATATTCCAGTCGGCCAGAATATCTGCCACCAGAGTATCCAATCTCTGAAGAATGGGTTGATCTGCCATTGCGAATTGATGACACAAGGAAGAACAACTGCAGAGAATAATATGACGTGAGAGCAACACGAGTAGGCATCTATTGGAAAGGCGGGGCTCGGGGCAACCTTCTTGCGGCGTCTAATTAAGTCGCGCTTAGCGGCTTTCTTCGCAAATCCCAGCCACGAACCAACAACACCATAACAACAACCCCTTCGTCCCGGGACACTCTAACGCCTGGGCAATGTCAATACTGACGACAGTCTGATTGACATTCTCTACTAACCCCTTCCCCTCGCTTCTTAAGGTAAGTCGGTAACTTTTACGCGATTTTCATCCAAAGGTGAGTTCCCCTGCCTCCGTTTCCAGCTCTTTATATCCCTGACCCCGAAGCTCCAGCTTGTATTCTTTCTTGTGTGCTGTTGCAAGCTTGCTCAGCACCATCGTCCGTCTATTCATATCTCCTTGCAATCGACTTGCGACAAATGGCTTCTCTCCCTTCGACTCCCAAGGCCACGCCTATGGCAGCTCCCCCCTCCGCGGGGTCTGATACCCCCGGAAAATGGCGCCACCCTCAGTTGAATGAGATTGTCAGACGTCAGAATGCAGCTACTTTTGGCGACAAGAACATGCGGAAGGTGATCTGGAATGGGGGTGCCCTGCTTATGAGCTGGATTTTCGGACACAGCTTGAAGGCCAAGTTAGTTTCGCGATCGATAAATCCTTGCGCGCAGTATACTGATTGCTTTCTCTTCAAGCTCACACTTCATTTTTGATCACAACTCTGTTTACCCTGAGGCTTCCCTGCTGCTCATTCAGCTCTTCTTCACCGCCAACATTCTCCTCGCCTTGTACCCTCTATTTCGACCGACTGACAACCTTTCCGATATCCCCTTGACTCCTACACAACGGGCCCTTTTGGGATTGGACCCAACCGCTACACCACCCCTCACCCCTGGAACCACCTATGTTACCCCGCCAAGATACCGTGTATCGACCTCGCGTAAGGGCAGTCCTGCCAGCCAGAATGGTTCTCCTTTGTCTGCGACACCCACATTTTCAGAGCGACGCGCTTCGTCTGGCACTCCTTTCTCACCTGCCTCCAGCCCATTGTTTCACAAGGCAGTTGCCAACGGCGGAAGAGATACCGGTCGGCGACCAAGCTTCGGATCATCCTCGCCTCTTGGCCGCAGCAACTCATTCAGCAACTCATTGGGCAATTCATTGGGCACTTCAATGGGCAACTCATTCGGCAACTCATTCGGCGAGTCCAGTCTCGGTCCTAGCACACCTTCTCCCCTAGCGGGAAAACGGACTAGCTTGTCAGTGAGTAATAAGTGGCTCTACGAAAGAACCCGACGGCTATCGGCCAGCAATGGGTCGATGTGATATTTTTTGGTTTGGGCTTTTACATGGGCTGCGTGGAATTGGAGTTTGTAGATCATGGTACTCATAGCGGGCTCTTTTTAATGCATAAATATTATCAATTATCCTTTAGATCCTATATTCGAGCTTTGCCTGTTATCCGTAATTTGAGCTTGTCTGTTGTGAAAGAGATCAAAGGTAAATTGGTAGATAAAGAGGCGCATATGTCATGGCTGTTTAGGCGGGCTCGGCAGCCAATACACGGGCCAGACTCAGCAATAGGAACGAACGCAACACCAACTACATCCGCGTCAGACATCAGCGCCCGTACTTCGCCTTGGAACTTTCTCACTAGCTGATACATGAACCTTATCCTGTGAGGACTGGTTTTCTTTACCAGCTATGGGAGCCTCGGAGTCGAAGCTTGTGTTCAAGCAGGGCATCTTCCGCTTATCCGAGGAGAAGGAGATCCCCGCAGACGACCCTTACTGGACGAGAGTATGTTACCAAACACAGGATTCGTTTGGTCATGAAGGTCAAGAGAATGGTGCCACTGACTGGTTCTCCTTAGTTCTGGGAACTCCCCGAATCTACAGAAGACGTCTTCAGCTTGTTCACACCAGCTGACATTCGACGAACGCGCGACCATGCCTTATCAAACTTCGAAACGTTGATACTCTCGGTCTCTTCGCGGCTTGTTGTCCTGAAAAACCACCCTTCGTTCCCAGATCCCGATCTCGCCCCCGATCGCGATGTGCTCAACTGTATTCGCATCCTCACCCGGCTCCTGCCATTTGTCTACGAAGCCGAGCATTTAGAGGACTGGGAAGAGAAGTTCTTTTGGGCGCGTCGCAGGAGAAAGACTAGACAGTCTCAGATTGCAGGCGAGGTGCTCTTTGACGATGCGCAGCCGGAGGATCAGCAAGACGGACCCTCACCCCACGGGGAGGAATATGAAGACGTGAAGCCTCTTGCAGAGGAGTTGATCGATACGCTGCTGGACTTGCTCTTTTTCGCCGACTTCACGATTCCAGTGCTTCCAACTGCCAAGAGCAAGATCTCATACTCGATATGGCAAAGTGGTGTCGGATGCAACACATCTATGGGATCCAACAAAACTCTTGAAAGCAACCGATGCGAGATTCTGCGGCTACTGTTGACGATGACCGGAAAGGCGATGTACTTGCCGTCTAGTAAGTCTATTTTATAAGGCACGAGAAGGTCGTGATATTGATAGATTGCTCTAGATACGCTTCCCGTACAAGGTGTGCGGGCCATCACATACATCACCACTTGCCAGGACAAGCAGGCTGTTTTGACCACACTTTGTTCTCTTTTGAACACGGTATGACTGCACAGACCCCCAGAAAAAGAAAGGCAGCATTGACTCTGATATAGGCTATGAAATATAACCCTGCATCATGGAGGGTTCCATATGACCATGTGGTATGGAAAGATCCTAAGCAGATGCTGGTCATCTACTGCTTACAGCTTCTTCTTGTTCTTCTCCTCTACCCCATTCCGGAGGATGGCCGTGGTGCCCCTCCAAAGAATTACTATCGCCACTATTTTGGTAGGCTACATAGGCCCCAGGATTTCCAGTTCCTCGTGGATGGTATGACCAGAATTTTGAACCAACCTGTAAGCAGTCTTGCATTCCATGGTTATACCCGGTACTGATGTTGGCAATAGATGCAGTCCACAAGTTCTTATCTCCCGGGAAGTCAAAGAACGGTGAAATGGGCACCAGAGATCTTGATTCTGTTCTGGGAGACCTTGCAGTGCAACAAGCGTTTCAGGTCATTTATCATCGATTCCAACCGCTCGCATGATTTCATGATCCTTTGCATATTCTATGCAATGGAATACAGAGCGGATGCGTCTAAGCAAGGAGTGGTTCGGATGTGTGTTTTCATTCTGCAAACGATGAGTGCAGAACCGACTTTCGGCAAAAGTCTTAATATCAATTTCGAGGCACAAGAAACCCTGCCACTGTCTATTCGACAGCAGAAATTTCGAGGCTCTTATGCTGATTATCTCATTATGGTGTGTTCTCGTTCTTAAAGCTATGCTGTCGTTTGCTAATTCTCGCAGTCAATCCACACGTTGATGACAACCAGCAAAGGAAACCTCGACGCGGTCTACCCCGCCCTCTTGATCATCTTGAATAACATCGCCCCTTATATACAGCACATCTCTGCCATTACCTGTCCCAAAATCATCCAACTATTCTCTTCTATGTCTGCGCCTAGCTTTTTGTTGGCGAACGAGACAAATCATACTCTTCTTGCATCATTGCTTGACTTCATCAATGCTATTCTCGAGCATAACTTTACCGGTATGGCGCATTGGTATCTAACATGATTTATTTTTCTAACCGTCATATAGAAAACCGGTATCTCGTCTACGCGATTTTGAAGTACAAGCAACGATTTGAAGCAATTCGAGCTTTCACGCTCGAGAGCGGCCAACAAGAGATTGAGCGTCAGAGAGAGAAAAGAAAAGCCAGAGAAACCCCTACCGATGTAATCAGTAGCCCCTCGCTTTCTCATTCCGAGGAGGACCTGCACACCCCTTCGGGTGCTCGTTCGCCTTTGACTCGGATTCCTGAAGAGAACAGCGCATTCGCGATTGGCGATGACGATTCGGACGATGAAGGAGAAGACACTCCGTCTCAGTCTTCACCTTCTGCCCAAACTTCTCGCAGGCCATCTTTTGCTTCGACTATCGACGAGAATGGCTCTCAGTTGCGAGGCATGTCTGAGAAGGCACGCGGTAAGATGCCCGCCGGTCGACCGTCCTTCTCTCGCCAGAATAGCATGACCAGCCAAACAAGCATGTCTGCTCTATTCATTGCCTCATCGACTGGCTTCACACCAACTGTTTCCTGGGTAAGTTTATAATTGCATAAACTCTACGTAGCTTTGCTAACTCTATCATAGCTCGAGTCCTGGCTTCCAGAGTTGCCTCTGCATACTATTCTCACCATAATTTCCGCCATTGCACCTCACATCCCGGAGGCCGCTTTACAGACTACTGCAAGCCCCGAGGCTCGTACTCTGATTAGCAATCTTCCATCTTTTGCCGAGGAGCCGCAGGTCAAGAGCATCATTTCAGAGCCGACCCCGGTCCGCGCCCAGTCATTTGAGTGGTCCGCTCTCTCCATGGGCTGGTATGAGTCGCTCCTCTGGGGTTTTATCTTTTCTAGCGAGATGGTAGTTGGCTCCGCTGCGGGTGCGACACCGGGTACCGTCGGTGTTTGGAATAGTACCGCAATCCGTCTGTTTAGAGTTCAAGAGGCTGCTGCTCAAGGACCGACTCTTTTAGCTCCGAAGGGTGCCGTGGATGCAGTTGGTAGCAACTTGGTACAGCGAATTGGGAACCTCAGCCTGCGCGGACGTAACTCAACATCCCAGGAATCTGCCACTGGTCAATCCCCGAGTGTTCGGGAAGTTTAGGCCAATGCAACATGCAGCGATCAATGACGTAAATAGGAAGCTTCCACGATATCAATTCCTTTTGAATGACTTATTTCTTCTTTCATCCTTTGCAATATTACCCCAAGTGCTGTGTTTGCTGTTGAATTCTGGATGATTCCACGGTTGATGCGAGGCATTCTAGAAGAATGAAATCAGCCTTGACGAGTTTGTATTGCTATTATACTCCATCAAACTGTAAGAATATACAAGATCTATTATGGAAAATCACACCTGGCCGCATAGATAATTGGTAGCGCGAAGTTAAACAGTGATCCGTCGAGCCTTTAAATACTCATAGTCAGGCATTGATTCCAAAACCGCCTTCTCAATGAACTCAGCACCCTGACTCCCAAATTCAACTTTCCATTTTTCCGCCTCGACAGCAATATCAACTTCCCCCGGAGTCCTATTCTTGATCATCCCCGAAGAACTCGAGAGTGTCTCTAGCATAACATCAGCTGCACGAATATGTGACCCCTCAAAATCATCACCAGCACTCGCCTTGGTATGATTGGACGCCCAAAAATCACTTTTCTTCTCATGATCCTGCGACTCCCACTCAAACTGCAAAGCCTTCGGATCCAATCCGGTCTCCTCAGCGAACCGAACTACAACTCCGGGGTTGTTGATCAAATCATACGCATCCACAACTGGCGGCGGGAGCGATAAGCCGTGTTGCTCCAAACACCAATCATACAATGAGCGAGCCCAACACATCCCCATACTAGTCACAGTGGTCACCTCCACAGCATCCTCTTTAATAATTCCCTGCTTGGCGAACTTCAACAAAGCACGCCAGAAAGACGGCAATGACAGCGCTGGATGCCGAATCACGAATCCCATCTGCCATGAGCGCAGGTACTCATCCGAGAAAATCGTTTCATTAGACGAGGCATATGTGCCTAGGGACCCATATTTCTCAGGCAAGTGAACCCTAAAAGCATTCAAAAATTCTTCATCATGCACGCCGGTCAGCTTCTTCTGGAACGCTGCTGGTCCAAAGATCCAAAATGCGTGCTCTTTTATAAACATCATTTTGTTTGATGCTTCGGCTTGTGCTGCTGCAATTTCGAGCTTGTCCACGCAGCTCTGGTACACCGATTTGACTTTTTGTTTTTCTTGTTCGGTCCATTGTGCTGCTGGCTTTTCCATGTACCCATTATTGGCTGCGTATATAAATGCTGGGTAGAAAAAATACCCGCCTTTTTCGTTTGTATAGGTATTCGGTTGGTTGGGGATGTTGAGGACTTTCAAGAGAAGATTTGATGCAGTGCGCGGGGTGCTGACGAGAAGAACGCGGCGAGGGGCTTTATCAGGTGGAAGATGGGTCGAAGCCATTTTGTATAAATTCAATATGTGACGATTCAGTGTAAGGCTCGGAGGTAATCAAATTTGTGCTGAGGCAATCAGCTTTCTGGCAAAGAGCAGCAACCCGCAGCTAGATTGCACGGTTATATAGCTCTATCTAACATCCAAAGGTCGGCATTCGGTACTATGAGGGACGTGGGTTTCAATGATAGTTACGGGAGACACGTTCCGAGAAGAGCAAACCTTGTTCAGACCTCGTGGACGACGCCCTTTCAACTCAATTATGCAACTGAAATCCACGATCCTCGGGAAACGGAGGATATCAATTACAAGAAAGCAAATTCCAAGGCAAGGATGAATCATGTGGCTTGAATTCAACTTCCCCTATCAGATTTTCACAAACCAAAAGAAAGCAAGAAGTAAGCAGGGCAAAGTTACTCATTCTTGACTTGACCAGTAAGTCCACACAAAGGCAGAGATGTCGTAGGGTTCAAAGAACCAGGAAGAATAATAATCCAGAGTGTCGAGATAGTAATTACAGATGCCATGAAAAGTGACACAGCATTCCATGTTTGAGATTAGATCTAGTCAATGATAACACTAGGTGCAAAATATTGAGCAGCAGGAAGGAAAGGTAAGGTGGAGAAAAGAAGACACAATAGACAGCCAATGAATAAACAAGTGAAGAGTTTTACAACGAGTCTCCATGTTAAGAATGGGTGGCAGTGAAAATATGTCAACTGGAACTTATTATTGTGATTGTTCATCAAATGAGCCGGTAGTACTGCAGGTGGTTTATATGCCGCCACCATCGTCGATACTAATCCCCAACCCACCTGGTGTCAGACCCCAATATGATAACTATGATAACCGCTACAACCTGAAAGTAGTAAGTAAATAAATTAAGGCCACAAGAAAATTGAGTCTTCAATGCTGGCTATATTGTCCTTCCTAGGTCGCCACTAGGATACGTTTAGATACGCTTTGGACCTTTAGATTATCGCCTTGAAGTGGTCTTCTCAAATACGGATTGGAAGCTTTGCCATGGCCAACGATTTCTGCGGGTGGCCATGAAGAGCACCTGGCAGTAAACTATATATCGGATTATTCTTCATGGGGTTTCTTCCTGCACCACGTCGAATTGAGAATTTGAACTAACAATGATAGGCAATGATGCTAGATAAGATAATGGTCGATCTATGATGGGATTGTTGGCGCTTTTGATGGCTGGGCACACACTAATTAGATGGGTCTGGCACTTTCAATGTATAGACCAAGTTACTGGGGCCATTCGAACGTCCTTAATTTAATATATAAAACCCGTCGACAAACAGGCGAGAGAGGGTATTTTTTATCAAGTTCTACCAAAAACGAAATCGGAAGCTCCATTAGAGTCGAAGTGAAAAACACCTAAAGGGCAATTTCCACAGCCATGGGCATGTTCTTCTAGAACCCAAAAGCGAAAGCGAGATAAGATATCGATAGACATCGCTATGGCACAGAATGAGCAGAATTGAGATATACACCTTCACTGAGCACGACTGAAGGTGGTCCTGCAGCTATGTGAAAAAGGGAATATCTCAAGTCCAGGAACTGCGACGATTGCTCGCATAATACACGTTACATGAATCTCACAGCAGGTCTTCTCATTGGCCCGCAAATGATACTCGTTCCACCCTAGTTACTCACCGAACGCTCCGGGGGAGTTTAATTGCAATTATCTTCTCAGCTTGTATGTGGCCGGATACTTTGGAATCATAACCAGGAAATAAGTTCCTGATTAAGTTTCCCCAGGGCCCTTTTTGGTCTATTTCTCTATGCGCTGTATAAGCTTTCGGGCCCTTGCCCCAACCTCGGAAGCTAATATTTGAACTGATGATTATGGTCAGATCTGATTATAGCCGGCTCGGCTGCTTTGCTTGCTTTGGTGATGTTTTGGGCTGGGGATCCCCGAGAGATCGACAGTACTTCCAAGATGGTGGTATAACTGCATTATCAATATACTCAATCTACAACCCACCTCAATATCTCAAGATGGTTTAGGAAATCAAGATCATGAATTGGTTGAAATATTTATCGAATGGTACACAAGTGATGGCGATTGGATTCAATTCATCCCAGGTTTCATTCTCGGGTGCAGAAGGTAGGTTCTGGGATAGAGCTGGAACGCAGATAGGTCGGACGTCCGATCTGCAGGTTAATAGATATATCGGAAACTATTAGTGTTTTGTTAGAAAAAGGCGTACCCAAGGACCTGCAGGTATGAAGAACCAAAGGAATAGAAAAGGATTAGAGCTCACTTCAAATTTTCGCGATCTGTCAGATCCAAGAAGGCAGTAGAGTCTAAGTCTCTGCCTTCGAGGCCACCCTCCATTTGAGACTGGATACGATCACGCTTCTTATTTTCCCATCGAAGTAGAAGGCCAAGTATGGTGATAAGGCAAGCCTCGACCAGATGCGAAACAATCATAGACCAAATTCCTAGTGTGTATGTTGGCCTGAAGCTCCGTCAGTATCGTATCGCGAAGGCATAAACGTATTTCCATATGGACTCACGACTGATCCGTTTTGTAGAAAAATGGGCCTGCAATGTTACCGGTGCAGTATCCGAGGAAAAGAACCGCATTAGTGACAACTTTCTTGGTGTGACCTATTTTTGTTAATTTCACGAGTCAGTGCATACTGGTCGAATCATCATGGAAGCTATGGAAAGCTGCAGACATACCGGCTGTATTCGCAATCTGCATGCTCAGAACGAGCACAAATGCGGCATTGTACGGCCCAGTCAGATAGTAGCAAATGAGCCGACCAACATGCTGATCTGTTGGTACAAAGCGTAAACCGAAGGCGCCAGCCAAATTTGGAATCAAGAAGATCAAAACAAACACACAACGTCGATTTTCAAACCGGTCATTAAGATAGACACAGGCCAAAATGGAAAGGGCTATGAAAATGCCGTAGGGGATCTAAACCAATTGCATGTCAGTGGAAGGAAAATTCACTAATGAGGACGTCAAATACCTGCAAAATGGTCGTAACCAAGGTTGAGTAGCCGAAACCCTTGATGATAATCGTACCGAAATTAGAGATTCCACCATTGGGAACGTTGCCTACTCAAATAGTTAAAAATCAACTCAAAAAGAAAAGCCTTGGGTGTGGACCTACAAACAACACCCAAAATGAAAAACATGTAGAGCTTATAATCCATGAAAGCTTCAAGGATCTGGTACGGTTTCAAGTGCTTATTCTCCACACCAGTCTGGTTCTCCCTGATGCGCTCAACTGCGATTCGTCGTTCTCGTTTGCTGAGACCACGAGCTGTAACAGGGGAGTCTGGAAGGAAGATGAACATGACGATACCCCAAGTAGCGCAAAGGGCCCCACTAAGAATAAATTAAAATATGATGCTCGGAGGTGGGCGAATTGACGTACATTATAAGAAACTCGTATTTCCAAGAGGGCAAGGCTCCCCGAATATGACCGATACCGTAGCCCAGCAGGCCACCGAGTGCGATTCCGATTCCATTGGCCGTATACCACAACCCGATTCGTACGGGTTGCTCACGGCGTGTATACCACATGCTGGTAATGAGCATGAATGCTGGATCTGAACATGCTTCTGCAGCTCCGCCGAGAGCGCGGAGGACAGCGAGGGTTTCGAAGCTATTGCATGCTGCTTGGATCATGAGAAAAACTCCCCTGGATTCGTGGTCAGCCTCTGCTAATTCAGTTCGGGAATTCAGTTCGAGAATCCATCACTCACCACATGAAGATGTTAACTCCAAGGTATTTTCCTAGAAGCTTAGTTAGAGAGAGAGATACGGATAGAAGGCTTTGAATTAGCGGGGAGAATACCGATTGGAAGTCTTTGCATCAGGAAATTAGTTGGGAACGCCCAAGCCAAAAACCCAAAGTAAAAGATACTGCTTAGCCAGTTGTATTGAGTTCCATGAAGATCAAGATCATCTTTAATACCGAAGATCGCCGCATAGCTCAAGGTCGTCTAATTAGTTAGTGATAGTGCTCGTGTGTACAGTCTCTCAAAAAGCTGACCTTGTCAATATAGAAGAAAGCATAGCACACAGCTAGGTAGGGTAAGATCATGAAATCAATTTTCCGTAATATTTTCCGTGCTTCCTCCGGGTCGAACTCCTCATGTAGTTCATCTGGGTCATCGAATAGAGCCATAGCGGCATCGCCGTCCTTGGATTTGGCAGATTTCCATTTGCTGCGACTTACGTTCGATTCGGCGTGTGTGATGGTGTGTTCATGCATGATGTCGGTTTTGGAGCCAGGAGTCGGCTCTTCGGGGCGTTCTTCCGCCATTATTGATCGACTATGATTCAGACTCCAAAATGGGTATGGTAAAGTAGACAAAGTAATAGGTATCAACGAAGGAATTAAGGGGGAGCTTGAATATCTACGTGGGGGGATGTTAGTGTTTTAATAGAGAAATTGAGAATACCCTGTCATAGAGAGCCACGGGCTATGCTGACCATCTGGCTATAATCGGGATTTGCATATCAAACAAGTCCTATCCCCCCAAAGCTTGAAGAAGCGGGGAAACCCTGGCTATACCTTATGCTAATGCGGAATGTTCCTCTAGCACATTTGGGGCAAGATATGCGCAGGGGTCTTGGCTGACGGGCAGATTTCTCGGACTAAGTCCGCGATTGGCTTCATAATGAAGACTGTTCGAGATCGTAGCAATTACTTTTAAGTCAGGTGCACTGCCTTCAAAGTTTTGTTCATGCTAAGAGAATTTGTCCACTCGAGATGGGGAATTCGGACTTCATCCGACAACTCGGCGAGCTTTCCGCAGAAGATAGTTAATGCAGATACACTTGGCATTATTGGGCGTTCCGAACGATCAACAATAGGCGAAATGAGCCTAGCATAGACGGGAATCATGGTCTAGATGCCGATCAGGTATGGAGAACCGCGAGTTTGTCTTGCCTATAGCGGACAAGCGGCGTGGGGGCGTGGGGAATCCGGGGACCGAGGCGCTGTTTATGCGGGGAAGTGCCCACTGCGTTGAGGGGGTTCCAAGATCCAGACGAACTATAACAGGAAGGCATTTGACAACACGAGAATGCCAGATTTTACTAGAGTCAAAGTGGAAATGAGGAACAAATTATATTATTTTAATTTAGCGTATTCATCGCAATGGTTATTCTAACTTTTGAACTTTTCAAACTATCATCACCTGTTACAAGAGCTCGTAACTTTCTCTACTCTCCTTGCACCAATACCTGAAGATTGCATTTAATGCCATTACCTCCGATTAAAGTTGAGGAATCGGGACTGTAGGCGAAATGATTAGCGAACCGAAAGTGCCTCAGTATAGGGAGTGGGGGACTTACAGCTAGGAACAATATAATCAAGTTAGACCCCACGAACGCAATAAAGATTCCCAGATCCCGCCATCTGTTGTCGAAGCTCATCTCATAGGTCTCGTAGAACTGATCTCCAACCTTATATGCGCAGTACTCGCACGTCTGTGTCGCATTATCCAGCAGATAGCCAGCTCCCCCACGCTCAAAGAAGGAAGCCATGTATTCACCACAAGTCTGATTATCAGGAGCAGTAAATTGATTATACTCGGAACTTGTGCATTCTACCTTGCGCCCATGAAGCTCAGTCACGACCATGCCACTGATAAGCCGAGTAAACGGATCAAGCTGGTAGAGCCAAGAACGCCAGAACTTCGGCATCTGTGGTCTGGGGATCGTGACACCACAAAACAGAGAGAAGATAATGACGATGGGAGGGTTCAGCTGCGAGGCAATGAAGCTGTTGGGTGTCAAGGCGGATACCATTTGACCCAGAGTCACGGCGAAGAACTCGGTGATGAGTACCATAAAGAATTGGTAGCCTGCTCGACTGGATGCGGATTGGAATCCGGGGATGTAGTAGATTGGCAAGTAGAAAGATACAGCACACAACAGGCTATAAGGGATTTCGGCTAGGACCATGGAAAGTGCGAAGGCGAATTGACTATAGGTTTTGGAAGCAGATTCTCGGTAGAAGATCAGTCGGGCCATGTCGAAACGTGGCTCGACTTGCTGGAGGATAATTGCTGGAAGTACGGTAACGTTGAAGACAACAAAGACACGGTATTGCAGTGAAGCACGGGAGTCATCGAGCTGCAAGAAAGCCAGTCCAGTAATCAGAGCCAGAGCGACGTGAGTGAAAAGCCGAGTAAAGCCGTAGTTCCGGGATCTCCAGAAGGAAAGGAAGGTTCGTCGGCCAACCACTTTGATCTGATGCCACATAGGCGAGGCATACTCCTTTTCGATTGGAGAGCCAACTTGATCTGCCTGGTCTTGGTTCACCTGAGCTCGGTCTGCTTTAATCTGAATGATGTCTTTCTTCACCTGCACCAACTCAGACGAAGTTTTCCAGATATCACCCCAGTCCCGATCACCGATCCGTCGCGTTTGTCCTGCGCCGATAGCATCGAGCATCCACTCAGCGGGGTTCGCATCTTCAGGACAGTCGGCACCATGCTTGTAGAAGTAATCTCGCAGAATTTGGGAGTCGTAACCGATATCACCAAAGTACACGCACTGGCCACCCCTCTGGAGGAGCAAGAGTCGATCAAAGTTCTCAAACAATGCCGAGTTAGGCTGGTGGATCGTGCAGAGAATAGCCTGACCAGCTGTTGCTAGTTTTTTCAAGAAGCGAACGATATTGAAAGCCGACTGACTGTCGAGACCGGACGTAGGCTCATCCAAGAACAATAAAAGCTCAGGCTTGGCTGCCAATTCAACACCAATGGTGACTCTCTTTCGCTCCTCAACTGAAAGACCAGTTTCGGGAGTTCCAATGATTGCATCCGCCAGATTTTCTAGCTCGAGCAAGCCAATAATTTCCTCGACGTAGGCGTACTTCTCAGATTGTGGGGTTTCGAATGGCTGGCGAAGATCGGCAGAGAAGCGCAAAGCCTCTCTCACAGTTTGCATTGCCTCGTGCATATCCAGCTGTTCAGCATACGATGTACCTCGCTGGAAAGCTGTACCTGGAGGTTTTCCATCCACAAGAATGTCTCCAGTGACAACACCAATATTCTTTCGCGCGGCCAGAACGTCCAATAAAGTTGTCTTGCCTGCGCCTGACGCGCCCATGAGAGCAGTCAATTTTCCTGGTTGAACATATCCGTAAACAGATTCAAGCAGTTGACGAGTACCAGACGGTACAGGCACTTCATAGCAAACATTCTCCCAGGTGAAAACGGATTTGGAGGTGATCTCAACATTTGCTCCTGCATCCACAGTCTTTGTTTGACGGTTGGCTTTCTTTTTCGCCAAAGCATCATTCAATTCCTTGCGTTCCTTGTTCTCCTTTTGGAAAAAGGTGATTGTTTTGCCGCCGGCATCGAACTGAATGGCCTCTCCGAAGTAAAGATTGCTAGCAAGGAAGCCGACAATAAGTGCTAAAAGCCATGTTAGTCAGGAAACAGTACATATGCAAAGACAAACACGTTGAAGGGTGCTAGGGTTGAGGATAACATACCAAGCATGATGCCAAAGTTCCGCCACAGGTCCGACTTATGGTAGCTGAAAGTTTTGGCGAGGTAACTGGATCCGGGGATGATGTCGGAGCCTGAAACACCACCCGCGAGAGTGCAAGCTTGGTGAGCGATGTCATCATATCCGGCACCATGAGGCACCAATGACTCCGATATACATGTCATCGTCAAACGAGTGAATTCATTGATCATCAGCGAGGAAAAGCCAAGCCCGAACGGATTAATGTAGTAGATCCATCTTAGCCACACCTGGCCACCAGACCATTGAATCAAATAACCAGATGTCAACACGAGAAGGGTAATCAAGACAGCCGCAAACTTCATTGCATAGTCGAAGTCGGGACTTACACATCCAATCGTTCTGAAGAACACAGTCATGCACACATAACCGGTAAGCACGAAGAGGACGAAGATAAAGAAGGCACCAGCGTCCAAAGACAGCCCACACATGAAATAGACGATGATGCTGAACAGTAGAATTCTGAAAGCCGCGAAGGCGGTATCCACGAAAATTTGCGCCAGGAACAGAGCACTTGGGCGGTAAAATGTGAATGAACGGTGTTTGTTGACAATTGAACGTCCCATCATCGTGGATGCGAGTTCTGCAAAAGCTTGGAATCCATTGAAAAGCATACTGATAAACAAGAGACCTCCTCGAGTAAATGCACCAGCACTAGTATCGGGCTGCTTCAGCCATACGGTACCTAGAATGATTGCAATGCCAGTTGAAGTGACCCATGATACCGTCAAGGCAAACTTGTCTTGCCATTTGATCAAGAATTGGCGTTGCATCAAAGCCCAGATTTGAAGATGGAAAGGAATGGAGTACACAGATGACTTGGGGGTGAATTTCCGCTTGGCTTCTCTGTTGGCGAGTTCAAAATCATCGAAAACTTGCTTATCATGCTGGATCTGTGCACGATAGGCCTGCATCTCTTCATCGAGTCGCTTGCTGTGGGTGGATTTCTCGAAAGCATCCGCCAGAGCCTCGGCTGTTGATGGCACATCGTCGGCACTTCTTCCATCTTTAAACTCTCTCTCAAAAGGATCTGTGCATCCTGTGAGATAATCCGGTGTCGTCTGCCGAGGCTTTGAGCGGAAACCAAGGCCCTCAAAATAGGCTCGTGCTTCATTGGTGGGACCGAAGAACACAGATCGCCCGCTATCTATGACGAGAACTTTGTCGAACTGATTGTAAATAGATTCGGAAGCTTGGTAGAGAGAGACAAACGTGGTAGTCTTGTAGATGTTGGTCAGGATTCGAAGAGACTTGGCGAAGTCAAGTGCAGTAGACGCATCAAGACCGCGGGTACTGTTATCCCAAGCAAGCACAGTCGCACTGGTGGTCATCATCTCCGCAATACTCACTCTCCTGCGCTCACCACCACTGACTCCACGAATGAACTGATTACCGATCACAGTATTGGCTGTGTGCTCAATGTTGAACATACGGAGCAGCATTTTGATCACCTTATCCTTGAACTCCGCCTTTCCCACGCCATACGGCCGCTTTCCTGGGGTCTTCGTGTCCAGAGCAAACCCAAGAGTCTGTGAGACAGTCAGGGTCGGGTGGTGGATATCATCTTCTTGGTTGTATACGGCCTCTCCCCGGAACCTTTTGGAAAATGCGCCTGAATCAAAATGACCATACAAAACTTCGCCGTCGACACCGGTATACCCAGCACGTTGGTTGGCAATGACCTTCAAAAATGTTGTACATCCCGAGCCGGGTCGTCCCAGGACCAGGACCATCTCTCCAGGTCGAGTCAAACCACGGAACCCCTCCAAGATGTTGTACTCCTTGCCACTTTTACCCCAACCAAATATGTTCATGAGGGTTTGTGGAACGTTGAAGAAGTCAATAATTGCATCTGGGAACGTCTTGACGAAAGTCTTCACACCACCGACTCCCCGAACGGAGAGACCATCCCAAATCACGCCTTGAGGAGAAGTGTTAGTGTTGATGAGGGTTAGTATCTTGGAATCTTAACGCACCGATATGCTTATCCTTGATGCCAGCCTCGTCCTCGGCAGCGCGATTGCCCCGAAGAGCAGTCTCCAAATCCCATGTGTCGTCAGAGTCATGCGAGATGCTTGCCTTTTCCTCATCGACAGTGGCTGTCGGTTTAGATGCCCGAGAAGCGTGCCTTGATAGTCGACGAGCTTGGTGCGAAATGTTGGAAAATTGTCTATTCAAATCTGAAAAGTCCTCTTCGGCTTGTTCGACATCGACACCAGTCTGTACCGATGTCACACCTTGTGGATTCGCAATACGAAGTTCCTCGCGACGCTGCTCATAGCTCAGTGGATCGACATCGGAGTGGTTGCTTCCCTTAGGCGTGAGGAACTTTTCGTCCGTGACATCAATATCTGATGCCTGCATTGTATTTTGCGGCAAGGCAGCAATAGAGCGAAAAGGCCAGGTGCTTCTCTACCGCCCCTGAAAAGCAGGAATATAGCTCAAGGGCACTCAGTTTCCCACAGGACAGGAGCAGTGAAAGCCGGAGACTTTTGAGGATCAATGGAAATCAAAATGAACGAGGAAAAAAAAGAGGAAATCGAAGGAACCAAACCGAAAATAAATTAGTGTCAAAGCCAAGATTGAGTCAACATTGCTAACGCCTAAATCCGTTAAGGATGGTACGTCGCCCACTTCATAGTCCACTCGGCTCCACATAGGCCCAGATTCCGAAACCTTGGCAGAACAATCCCTGATACGTAGAACTCACATGATGAAACAGCGGTGATGAGTCAAGAGCGGAATTAACTAACAAGTTAAACTAACTTTCAAGACTCTTTGACTCAGCATGACGGAAACAAGAGTTGGCATCAACCCCGGTTAAACCCCGGACATGCACGAGGCACCAATGGCGGGGATAGCCCCGTGGCGGCAACTTCCGGTGGCAGATGCCTATCTTAGACGTTCTAATACAGGCGGGGTCCGAATTGGGTTTGGGGCACATATGGAGACGACGTTGATTCATTGGAATTGCTACCTGCACGAGCACAGAACTCCCTTTGTGGGAGTTGCCTAAAAGTCTTGTCTGTGGAGTCCATGTGGAGCGACGGAGTCTCGACTCGAGCTAGAAGACAGCTTATCCAGGCCCTTCCCCACTACGGTAATGAGCTCGATTATACCCGCGTCTGTTGCGATCTTCTTCTTTTTTATCACTCGGCCATTGCTGTGTAATAATTTATGCATAAACAGTTGATCAAGGAGGAGTTATGCAAGTATACGATACAATGCAAGGTTAGGCCTCGTGGCTTGGCTGGTCGCCTTTCGGCAACAATAAGCGCCGGGAATTGCCGACCCACGGTAAACAAGGCTCGCGAAGGATGCCGACTCGAATTTTGGAAAGCAAACATTTCTTTCTTCGAGAAATGCAAGAAAGAAGCCATGACGAATAATCAAATAATGTGTGTAAAGTTGTATAGCTGTAATAGTAGTTTAAGGAACACTAGAATCTCGGGATGTTAAAGGTATAGATTCCCCACTGGCTAAGCTTCCTGGCATACAGCACCTATAAACGTGCCCGTCTACCTAGAATAGTCACCTTGTCCAAGGCCCGGGGAGTATATAGACGGGTAGCTCATGTATTTGTCCTGAAGGTCTTTGAATAGCAGTTAAAAAGAAGAAGATACAAAGGGGGCAGGAAAGAAAAGAAAAAAAAAAGTAAAAATGAAGTCAAAATAGACACCTTTTGTTTCTTGACATTTGGAAATGCTCCAAGTAGCAAGCTGTGCGATACATTTACATAATCTGGGGTGATAGCTCAGTTGGGAGAGCGCACGACTGAAGTTCACTACAGTCTGACATTGTCATCGTGAGGTCGCCGGTTCAATCCCGGCTCGCCCCATTACAATTTTCTTTTTTTGTTTTCTCTGTTAATACAAAAACCACACACAATGGACGTTCATGTCCATTTTTTTTTTAGTTGAAAAATGCTGCGGTCTCTTCAGAATTAGAGCCATTAATTGGTCTTGAGCATTTCCTCATTTCCGGTTCTGCGGACTGCTCGAATCTATTCCCAGTATCAAGATTCACGCAGCCCTGCTCTCGCTGACTCTTTCCATTTAATGACCACGTAAATCAGCTGTGAGCTAGCGCAGGGATATAGGCTACTAGATAGTCTGGTTGGAACGACGGGTATCTTCTCTTCGCTCACCCAACAGTGTTCGAATATCATTCGTACTTTAGTCCTTTTTACCTTCTTATACACCCATCATGACTAGAGCTGCATTTCTGAATTTGAATGCACCAAGCCCTCTTATTTCACAGGCAATTGTTTTCAACGGGCTTGTGTTCTGCTCTGGGTCGCTGGCTAATGACCCAGCCAGTGGAACATTTGTTAAGGATATATATCTAGCAAACCATCCGATAAAATCACGATTGGGTTGTGATCTTTGGTCATGTCTCTACATTAGTTCCTGGGCACTGGACTGAAAGCTTCCAAGGTTGTGAATATTGATTATGGTCAAGGGTAAGGATAATGAAAAATAAAGCTGAACAGAAGGTGATTGCGACTGCGAAAGCGGAAGTCCTCGGTGCTGCCCGCTTATGTACGCATAGAGTGTTGAGTTGGCTATCGCGGCGGGGAAAAAGTGGGGTGGAGTAAGTGTATCCGACATTCAGGAAGGCAAATGCGAGTGAAGCAGATAAGGAAGGTAAATGCGTAAGAAACCTCTGTCAGGTGCCGGCTTTTTGAAACGTTTGAACCTGATAGGCAATGAAGCTCGAGACCATCAGCTTCTAATAGACAGACAGACTACTTGTGGAACAGCAAGTATTTCACTTCCTCTTACCCATCGAACTTTCCCGGACACCCTTATTCCTCGTCACGTTGGCTATTGACCTTGCTATATCCTGTACCCTTTCTATAAGTGACCAAGAAAACCATGGCGAATCGCAACCGTACATGGGACTCTCAAATTCACTGTATTAAGGACCTTGAGCGCCTAGGATCGGAAAAGTTGGAAAAATCGTACAAAGGTACCTTGAACGGCTCAACACCTTTTATCGCATGCACTTAAATGAAAAGGGTGCATAACCTATAAGTTGAAAGATAACAGCAGCTGATATTGTCAATTGTAATAGACTATTACAATGAGGGCGCTATGGATCTCATCACGTACAGCCATCTTCCATACCTCCATTTTCTGAAGAGCTCCAAATTCAGTCACTAATCTCCTTCTGGCCGAGCAAATATAGACTCCGAGATAATGAATCAGCATACGACCGCTACAAGATCCGCCCCCAAGTCCTCCGAGACTTGACCTCCCTTGACACTTCGACCACTATCTTTGGCACCCGCGTAAGGTTTCCCTTCGGATTCTCTCCCACCGCAATGCAAGCAATGGCACACCCCGACGGAGAAATCGCTACATCCAAAGCTACAGCAACCCTCAATATTCCCATGGGACTATCTAACTACTCCACAAAACCTCTCGAGGACGTCATTGCCCACAGCTCTGGAAATCCATACGCGATGCAAATGAGTCTTCTAAAGGATAAGAGTGCTATGATCAAACTTCTGAGAAGAGCTGAAGGTGTTTTCCCAGCCCATTTGAAATACTCCCGTGACAGTGATTTAGCTAGAACTATGCCGCTAGTGAAGGTATTCGTGACTAATTTGATTTGACGCAGCTGCTGGTTTTAAGGCCGTCCTTGTGACCCTTGATGTCCCCTGGCTCGGGCGTAGGCTAAACGAGTTCCGCAATACCTTCTCACTTCCTCATGGAATGAAGTATCCGAATCTGTTTCCCGGAATTGATGTGACAAATCTTGAAGATGGAGATGACAGTATGGCGTATGGTAAGAATATTGTTCATATCCACGTGTCACGGGTAAACTGCGAAATTCACAGCTGACTGACCTTTCATGAAAGACTCATCCCTCCAATGGGAAGATATAATGCCTTTCTTCCGCAAGTACACAAAGATGGAGATCTGGGGCAAAGGGAGTGAGTCTAGAATCAAATTTTGATAGACAAAAGTCAAGGTTTTAATAACTCGATAGTCTACGGCATCAAGGATGCGGAAAGAGCTATTGCCTGTGGCTTCGACGGTATATTGATATCTAACCACGGGGGCCGTCAGCTTGATTCTGTGCCTGCGTCCCTTGACGTTCTCCGGGAGGTAGCACCTATTGCTAAAGGACGCATTACCGTTGCTGTTGATGGGGGAATTCGCAGGGGCACCGATATCTTTAAAGCCCTTGCCCTCGGAGCAGACTTCTGCTTCGCTGGTAGACCAGCTATCTGGGGTTTAGCTGTAAGCGCGTCACCTCTTGGCTCATGGATGGAGAGTTGATGATGAGTCTTCCAGTATGATGGACAGAAGGGTGTCGAACTAGGACTCAACCTTCTATACGATGAATTTACGACAGCCATGGCGTTAGCAGGGTAAGTTTTCACTTTAGTCAAAATCCCCATTTTGGACCTTCAATTTGACAAGGGCTAGATGTCGTAATGTCTCCGAAATCACAAGCGAGTTCGTTTCGGTGCTGCAGCCTAATGGTGTTCTTGCGAAGCTATAGTGGAATTCCCCTGATTTTAGCATAACAGAAGCCCGCACATCCAGCATATATATTGCTTGCTCTAATAATTAATATGATATCATTATCGCGTCAAAATTCTCTCCTCGAGCATTTAAATAGCAGAACGTTTCAATATTAGCTTGATAAGAGCACAGCATCAATTCGGAAGTCGGATGTTGAACTGAGCAAAGGAATCTAGACGTGAAGCAGGATCAATGGTGGAACGTTCAGGATAGAAATATTCGCTGCTTGACGAGAAGTATTCTATCTGTATGGATTAAATTGTATGCTTATCCATAAATGTAGCGGGTACAGTACGTCAGGTCTCAGGCATAAGGCCGTCCCTGCGTCTTAGCAAGGAGTCAGATCTGCTACCGCAAGTGGAAGACAGTCTTGCGAAACTTTGATGACTGGAATCCTTGGAATTAGTGCACAATTAACGTGACTTGAATTGTAATTGTTATACTATTCTATTATTCACGATGCGACTTCAGGAATAAAAATATCGAGAATCGCTATGAATATGTTTACAGCCGTGCTGACAGGCTCGACTTCAAGTCATCGACAACCTCCTTAGCAGCCCTTTCACCACTACGAACAGCACCTTCCATATAGCCCTTCCATTCACCAGCGGTCTCTGTTCCAGCGAAGTGCAAGTTACCTGTGGGCTCACGGAGCGCGTTGGGACCAAGCGAATCCAAAACGCCTGGAGTCAGATGAGCACATGGACAACCGTAGCCGGCCAGCTCATCGTTGCTCCACTCGTACATTACCATCTCCACAAAGTCCTGCTTGATGGTGTCCTCAGCTCTGAAAAGTGCACCCAGCTGAGTAAGGAGTTTCTCCTGGCGTTCCGGCTGAGGAAGGGCAGCCCATTCTTGAGCCGGGGGACCACACATGAAGCATGTAAGGGCATATCCTTCATCAGCTGGACTGCATGAGTCGCGAACGACCGCCGCAGGGCCAGTGAATGATTGTGCAAGACCACAGAAGCCTTTTGGTATCCAGAAGGGAGTTTTGAATACCATCATAGCTTTGCTGTAGTAGCCATATTTTGCAGATTCCGACCAGGCAAGCTTCAATGGATGAAGGGTAGGTTCGAAGGAGATTGTCTTTAGCACAGGGCTAGGTACAGTTGTTATAACTTTACGTGCATGGTAGACACTGCCATTCTCTGTGATGACATCGACGCTAGAACCATCTTGGCGAACCTGCTTGACCGCAGTATTGAGCCGGACAGTGTTTGGCACAAGAGTTTCTGCTAGCTTTCTGGAGAATGTTTGTGTTCCCTGTCGGATGCGTAGGTGCTGACCCCCTCCTTTGCGGTCTGATCGCATCTGCAGCAGGCCACCACCAGATTTGCAGTAGTTGAGGAAGAAGAGGGCTGACAGATCACAGGGGTCAACACCTAGCATCGCCCGAGTCCAAACTGTTGCAGTCCAAAGTGCCTTTTCAGACGCATTGTTGGATCGCAGATAAGCCTCAAAAGTCATGCTGTCGAGGCGTGTGTCCTTGGGGTTGAAGATATCAACGGCTTGGCAGTCTGCCTCGGTCGTATCACGGATCCGGATAACATCCTCGACGGAGGCGGAGTCAAACTAACAAATGAAGAGCCCCAGATTAGCCTAAGTTCTGCAGGTTTCTGGGTTGCTATAACATATCTTAAACATACCTTAGGGATCTCGCCGTAGGCGAACGCCGACGTGCTACCATCTAGGTCTTGAATCGCGCAGTTTCCAGTTGTGTTCTGCTCAATAAGCTCCAATCCAAACCTTCGCGCAAGACCAATCATGCGCGTTTGGTTGACATCGTTGATCCAGCCTGCACCAAGTTCGAGAATACCACGACCGCTAGCCATTGGCTGACTCCAGGTCTTACCTCCGACACGGTCGCGGGCCTCGAGAACCACACAAGACAGGCCGGCTCGAGAGAGCTCCTGAGCAGCTGTCAATCCAGCCAAACCAGCACCAATGATGACAACATCATAGCTTTCAGCCGCGGGTCCGCTTGTCAGCGCCCGAGGGATGGACTGGGCTAGAGGCGGACAGGCAATGAGAGCATCTACCTCAAACAGCCATGTTGGCACCGCAAGCTGGGAGACTGGAACTAATGTCATTGCAGGTCTGTGACCACCAAGGAAGCGCTGAATTGAGCGTGCATGTTTCCGAGTTTTTGGGTCGTAATTGACGATATACACTGTTAATTTGGCGATATCCTTGACCGTAGCCCCAGACGCAACAATCACACGGCGTAGGTTGAGAAGGGCGAGGTGAATCTGAGATTCGTAGTCGGCTGGGACATAGCCGGACTTGGTGGCGCCGGCTTGGCCAGATACGTGAACAAGCCTGGTATTTGGGGCGGTGATAGTGGCCGGAGCGTGGTATACCTTGGATGTGTTGGATGTGTTGGAGAGATCGAGAATGTCAAGGTGGGATCCCATTTTGAAAACTCAAAGGGGCACAATGCACTCCCTATCTAGATATACGAGAAATCCAATGGTCAAGCATGTACAAGGCGATCGATTGGCTTATATGTGTAAGTTCTTAGTGTAAAGACTGATAATCTGTTCTCCCAGAGCTTCAATCAGCGATTAAGTTTCCCGAACCCCACCGTTGATTATTTAATCTAGCCCCGCGGGGTTGACAAGTCACAGTGTCACTATATGAGGACATTTTCCCACCTGTACAACGCATCACGACCCGAGAGGTAATCGAATCCGAAAAACAGCAGGAGCAAGCGAGACCAAGGCGATTGGCATGGAGAGTGGGGACAGTGTGGATATGTCTTATCGGTGATGATATGGAGATAAGCATGTATCCCTGAGACGTGAAAGCAAAAAGCACGCGTTGTCACGTTGCAGCCTTGCTGTCCAGGCCCTACATTGTCCAGTGACCCGTCTGATTCGCTTTCGCCTACCCAACTTCGCGACATCCACCGCTACCTACGCCAGATTTTAGCAAGTTTCCGCGAAGCCTCACTAGATGGACTCCACCATATCTTGATCAGCCTTGGAAGAAGCCAAAGATCCTTGCACGTAATCGCCGCAAGAACGTGTGCTAATCAAGAAGGATTTATTTCAACGCTTCTTTCTCTATCGACAAATGACAGTCATCTGGGTTTGAACTCAGAAAACGTTTATTTACCTTGGTAGGTATCTTCGTTGAGACTCACATTGAATAGTACAGCAGGCCAAGTAAACCTGTAGGCAAATGCATCGATATTAAAAAGCAAGGATTAAGTCTGCAAACGAGGTCTACGATTCAGATTGCATCATTGTTGACCGTATGCACAATATTATCCCGCCTTTATCCCACATCCCACATGACAAATCCCACATCCCACAGTCCACATGGGCCCACCACTCCGCTTGACAGGCTCCTGCCAAAACACAGGAAAATCGTTTCATTAACAATCTTAAATCTAAGGCTTACAGATCAAATTAAGGTAGATTTTAAATTCTAAGATCTCCGCTCAAGCTGTACACTTGATCCATTGGTAATCGTAGGAATTTGCTAGTAACCCACTAGTGTCTCCACAAATTTAATAAATAAATAGAAGGCTTAATCCACATTTCTGTCGATTTAATATGTGTCATCTTTCATCTTTGAAGAACAGGCTCTCATACAAAATGGGTAGAGCCACTGTCGTTATCATCGGCGCCTCATACTGCGGACTTGGAGTTGCAAATGGGCTTCTGAAAACCGACTCCGACAAGGTCAAAATCGTCCTGATCAACCCGTCAGAGAAGGTTTATTTCAACATTGCGGCTCCCCGCATCCTCGCAAAACCCGAATTCTTCCAGCCCAATCAATACCTCCTCCCAATCGAAAGTTCATTTTCGAAGTACCCAGAGGAGTCGTTCGAATTCATTAAAGGAACCGCAAGTCGCATAGACACTGCGTCAAAATTGGTCGAGTTATCATCACAGCAACCCCCTATCTCCTATGACTATCTCGTGATCGCATCCGGTAGCACAACCTCATCCTCGGTTGATGGAGAACTAGCTCCCTTCAAGCCCATGAAAGATCATGACCTCGAAGCCTCCATCATCTCCATCCAAAAGGCTATCTCCAACGCCAACAGTGTCATCATTGGCGGAGCAGGCCCAGTTGGCGTTGAGTTCGCTGGAGAGCTTGCAGAGGCATTCAAAGACAAAAAGGACTCCTCAATCACTCTCATTTCGGCATCAGAACGCGTTCTGCCCATGCTAAAGGAGAATGGCAGCCTGGCAGCAGAGAATGCACTTGCAGACCAAGGCATCAAGGTCATAGCTTCAACCAAAGTTGCGAATGCCGTACGCAGCGCATCTGGTAGCCAAACTGCGTGGGTTGTCAACCTGGACAACGGCGAACAGCTCCATGCAGATCTGTACATCTCTACGACCGGGGCGCTTCCGAACAACCATTTCATTCCAGCTGAATTCCTCTCAGCTGATGGCTGGGTCAACGTGGATGAAAACCTTCGCGTTACTGGAGGCTCAGAAGATGGCCTTATCTACGCACTCGGCGATATTACCACTCAGCCGCTGCGCACTGCGATCAAACTTGCGGATCAGATCCCCGTCGTTGTTTCCAATCTCAAAGTCGCGATCCTTGGCACGGGAAAGCTTGTTAGCTACAACCCCAATGGATATTTTATGATGGTTGTGCCGATTGGAGAAAGTACCGGAACTGGTCAGATGTTTGGATGGAAACCATGGGGAATAATGGTTTCGATGATCAAGGGAAGAGACTTTTTCATCTCAAAGGCTGCTGGCATGCTGGGGTTGAGTTAGTTTTGCTCTACTCATCTTATCTGCTCCTTTCTCTCGTTTCACTACCTGTTCATATTTGGAATCTACAAAAAAGGTCTGCAAGTCCATTTGTTTATTTTTTATTTTTATTTTTATTTTTGCTTTACCCTCTTATGCTGGAGGTTTCTTGGAGTCACTTAATCATGTAATCTAATATAAATCGAGATACTGGACCAAAGGACATAGCGAGAGCACGCTCCCGTTCACAAATATTGTAGTGTGTATTATGTGCTCTGTATTTTGTGCATCTCAAATAATTACCTCAACATTTGAAGTTAGTCCTGTGTCAGCAATAGGTGTATCTTTCAAATGTGAGAATAAGAAGGGCCCGATCCTCTGCAATAAGGCAGGATAGGTCTCCTCAGCAGGACTTGCCAAGCAACAACCCAGCACCATTCCTAACGTGAAGTCCCATGCAACAACGGACGATAGCTCGTTCCACCTGCCCGAATCCGCAGTGTTTTCGAACAAGCTTCCCACCACAGTACGAATCTCATAGTCCGACCAACCAATAACGCTACTGTCCCAAATATGGCTTGGGGCTGGAGCCCGGACTTGCAGTATTTGCGGATCGAAAAAACCCAAAGGTTTAAACTTTGAATACTCTGTAACCATGACATAGTTAAGATGGATATGAACTTTGAAATGAACAAGAGCAAGCCTATTTGACTGGTCAGCCCCGCAAGCCAGTTCGATGGAACTGCCTTTTTGCATACCTTTGATAAACTTCTCGATGTATCGGGTTGGAAGTTGCCATATCGATCTTCTTCTGATCATATACACCGTATCTGTCAAAGAGCTCAAATAGTTCCTTGTGGCAGATGACCCCCGGAGGACAGTAATCTGCTCCCCTATACGTTGAGAGGATGATCATAATAAGGAGTGCCTGGAACTCGGCAAGAAACTCAGGTACCGGAACTTTCGGATGGTAATCCTTTACCGAGGCTTCAAACTAGAATTTCGGAGCAGATTAGCGGTTACTCGCGATGATTAATCGGTGAAGAGTTCCATGACGAAGAGGGTTCCTACAAGTTTTCGATTGAGTTCAGTCAATATAGTGTCATGATAGAACTTTGCCTCATTCCTTGTCTCAGGGGTTCCTATCATCCATAGTCCGGCAATTAAAACTGCTATCGATAGAGTAGGCGGCTGCGCTGAGTTATGGAATGTTTGCTGGTGCAGTATAGGCCAGTGAGGATGAAAATTGCGGACGTAAAGCTCCTCTAACTGGCGTCGATTCGTCGCTTCGAGTAGTTTTGCAGCTGGGGTTGAAGACAGATCCAGACGCCAGATCTCACTTGCTGGATGAGGACTTTGAGCTTCACTAGTGGTGTATTCACCAACTGGTGTCGTGCTGTGATCATCGGTAAGTTTGCTGCGTTTGCTTGGGGCAGAGCCTTCGGGATGAGGATTATCAGCTAAGCGTTGCGAATCGCCGTGATTAAGTGCTTTATGGCGATTGAGCAAGTCCCTGTTTCGGAAGTGTTGATATCATCTCAACAGACGCGAAGTTATCTTTTTAGCTTTCACTGACCTGCGATTAAATGCTGAGGGGCATTCCGGGCAAGTAAATGGTCGGGCGTTGGCATGATCACGTTCGTGCCGCCGCAGGTGTTCTTTTCTTAAATAAGAACGAGTACAGCCAGGTTGCTGGCACCGAAAAGAGACTTCCATACCACGACTTGAATGCTTTGTGATTTTGACAGCCTACAGGGTCGTTCTCCTTTTTGCGGGCAGCGTAGTGGCAGTCTACAGATACCGGCTTTTTGGTGGCCGGAATAGTTACCAACTTGAGCCTTAATCATGACTAAGCCTGCCATCCCCGATGAATAGCTTGATATCGAGTTTTACGAAAAATGTATTTCCGGCTTCCAACTAGTTCTAGACTGATTCTGGGCTCTCAAGATTTACACCAGCTCATGGCCAGCACAGGAGTTATTGTATGCGCTCCCCAATGGCCAAACATACAAGAACCCAAAATGTGCAAAATTGAGCTTTACCAGAATGAGCCACATTCTCCATACCAGACATGTTTTGATTGCTGCCAACCATATTCCATTCTGATCCCAGCACAATACCATGCTCGTCTTCAATGGCCATTTTAGCTGTTAAATATAGCATTTGAAAGTCCGAAATGCCTCCATTGAAGTAAAGTCTTTCTCGGAAGCGATCTAGAATGGCGAGACGAAGGTCTAGATCCCGAATCTTCAAAAGAATCAGATGCAAAATACGCTCAAGCCCCATGGTATCCATGACATCGACAGGGCTCGCTGTGTTTATGCCAAAGATTCTTGTCATAATCTCACACAGTCTCCGAGTGCTATTATTGTGGCTTTGCTGATCAGTAGCGGGTGATCCAAGGTTTGTCCAAATTTTGCAGACATGCCATCTCGTCTCTAGCATGAGCTTATGATGATAATCGCATTGATCAGGCTGGTAAGGTCGCAGCTTGATTGTATTGCACTATGCGCCCATGAATCCAATTCATTATTCAGCCCTCGTTGGACTGATTGAATACGCAGTATGACCTTCGAATTGGATGGCATTGTCCTCGCCGCATTGTCAAATGCAAAAGGTATTTTTAATGACCTCTCGGTCAGCCTCCAAAGAGCCTTTTGGGCTTCAACGACAGCTGCCAAACACTCTGCAGCAGGGGAGCCTTTCATCTCATCCGCGAATCTTTCATAAGAGAACTCGGAAAGAAAGCGTGCAAACATTTCGTATTGTCGAAAAATACGCTTTAAAGGCGGAGCTGCTTCAAAGGAAAATAATATGTTTTTGCAATGGTGATAGTGGACCAGAGCTCTCTTGAAATCACCGCTGAAAAACTCTATAGTCAAGAACAGAATACAAGTCAAGACAACCGTGTCAAGACTTGGAGGTCGAGAAGATGGCTTAATAATCTCTGCAATAGCGGCATTGTAATGCCGCACGACGAATTTTTGATCCGTTGGCGAGTTTTCAGTATTCTGCTCATATAACGAGCTCATAGCGACTACCGCATGTCTTATGGCTGGTTCTTGGTGGATCCACCGAGGCAAGGTTTGGGTCCAGAAACAGTGAGATAAAGGAACAGCACGCGGGGCAAGAACCCGTCGGAAAAAGTCCAGGCTAAGATTCTCAAAATTTCCCGCACCCGGTAAAGTAGAAGGTTGGCTTCGATCTGCTCGGGGGATCCAAGGTCGATAGCCGTCGCATTTTCGCCCAGTTGATGTGCACCGCGAGCAACGCGGATGGGTTTCATCACATTTGATTCTACGGATTCTGTGAAAGTTCAGCATTTTCTCTTTATCAAAAGAAATGATGAAAAGGAAGTATGACGAACTTGCAAGTTATACACCCAGTGTGACTCCTGCGAATGCCTTTGCGAGTCATTCTTTCACATTATTTTGGAATTGCCATTAGAAGGGGGGTTATCGAAGGTGTTGGGACATGCTTTTGGTTGTTATTCAATATGCAAAGGGGGAACCCGTACAGACAGAATGTCTTGGATCTTGAGGTAGTGCACAGCGGGGTTATGCTAGGGATGAATACTAGAGTCTGGATTTAGGGGTTTGGCATGGGGTCACATGACTTCTCAACACATAACAGCGGTCTTATGTGACATTTCACTAATAGATCGATGGAGACACCGCAAGTAAGAAAGAAAGGGTATATGAAGACGCAAAATCACTTGTGCAAGCATGATCTACAAACAAAAAAGGAGTGGGGAAGCAGAGTGATCGACATCGCTTTTCAATCGAAATGTAGCCAGGCGAGGTCAAGAACTAGTCAGATGCTATATTTCAGAAGCTTGCAGAAGAGGACGTCTTGTTATGGATGGAGAGATAAGATAAAAAAAAATTGTATTCAAAAGTGATAGTTTTCCAGCATCCCCGTTACTCCCAGATGTCAACGAGGGGAAGGTTATGTAGAGTCATCTATATACTTTTTCTCCGCCGCCTATCTTAGCAGAAGAACTAAGCTTAAACTGGCGACTATTTATCTACTTTAGCATAGTATAGACTAGACTAGTACTTACTCCGATATCCCGAATACTAATAAAGATACCCTTCTTCTAGATTAGAATATCAATAGGGCAATAGAGTTCAAGTAGATGGGCATTCATATCCTCTCTCACCCACTGTTTCACTTCCCTTTTTTCTTTTCCTTTCTCCTCTCATCGTTCTCCTCTCACTTTTGACTTCTCTAAAATAATCTCAACTCACTACACTCTTACTTTGCTTTCACTTGATAGCCAATATGACTATCAAAGAGACTATCTCGTCTCTCAAGATTTCCTTGCCCGAATGGGCCTACTTCATTGGGCGACGACAGCCTAAGAACACTGAAGACTTGGAGGCTCAGTCTCCTGAAGTCGTCTCCGACGATGAAATTTGGCACAAGCGCAGGGTCGTTTTCTACTTTTCCCTTGCCGTGATATTTTTTGTTCTTGCGTTGTTGTTCGGGTTGTGGCAGGGTGGGGTGATCCCAGAGATTCCTCATGCTGCAGCGCAGAAAATCGTGGATGATGCTGCAGCCCAGAAATTGTTTGATGATGCTAATGCTTTGAATAATTTTGCCTTTTACTAGAGTTGGCTCATCTTCGTTCCGTTCCGTGTACATAATCATGACTCTAATTGAACTCACTCCCTACAATAAACTCTCCTTTTCTCCTTGTGAACTGTTCTTAGTTGTGAGACTCAATGATGATTGATTCATTACTTGAATTGAAGTACATAGTATTAAGGCGGTCTATGATTGTATACATGAAGGAACCCATTGCGACAGAATGCAAGTGCTCTAAAAGTGGGGCGAATCTTGGAACTCAAGCAAATACTGTTCACCATAGTGATATATCTCGAGATTCAAGATGCAGGGACGATTTACACAGACAGACTTATTGGGATACCAATAAAGTCCCTGATCGGGCCTCACCGTGCTAGATTTCCTCAAGTTGTTTATTGGCATGTACGAAAGCAGTGGGAGAAGGCGAGAAACCATGGGCATCTAAAAGCGAAAGGGTCTTGATGCAGATCTAGAGACTGCTATATCTGCCGTTCTAGTCAGCAACTTCAAAGTCACCGGCCAAACATGACCTGTGCCAATTAAAGCTGTGTTCAAGACGACGTTTACGATAGAGTTAGCCAGCGGCTTTTCGAAGAGGTTAAACGCTTTTTAACCGGCAATGGCGGCGGACCCATCGAGCACCCACTGCCCCTAAACTAACGGGATCTCAAAGGTCGAAACTTAAATTCGTAATGTTGTCAGCTAAAGCGCAAAGGTCCTTGGTGGAAAAGCGTTTATCTTCCTTTGGAAAAAAGTTTCCAAGAACTTACCGGCCTAGGTAATGTCAATGACGCCATGGATGTTACGAGAGAAGAAACCTTAGGACTCTTGGCAGCGTTGATCAAATTCTCTACTGAAGAAGAAGTCCTCTGAAGAGCCAATGAGTGTGAACTAGGACTACCTTCTTACATTATGACTTCAGACCTATTCAAATTCTATCGCGTGTCAGAGGCTCTAGAGTACGGGATGGTTGCTATCAATATCGCTGTCATCTCTAATACACTTTTCCAGACGCACAATAGCCCAGACGCTAATAGATTCTAGGTTCAGAGGAGGGAAACATTCTGGAATGGGTCGTGATGGCAGCAAGTACGGCATCGAAGATTGTTTTGACCATCAAAGCGTTCATCACAGGGGGCATCAGCACTTGTAAGAAGCAGAAAATACAGTCTCCGATACCTAGGCTTAGGCGGATGATACTAAGCCGTACATGAACTGGTGATAAAGGGTCGCTGCTGTGGTCAAAGTTCGATTGGTGAAGAACAAAGAAGTGTCAGACATAAGCATAAATCCAAGATTTAAGCGATAGATATAAATTGATAAGTAGCCTTTGGAGCTTTGAAGACAGCTAATAACTTTTGAATATGATACTGTTCACACCTGAACATTGAATGTTTGTTTTCTGCTCCGTTTCCCTACCTTAAATTGGTCACCTTCAGTCTGCTGTCCTCCTACAACTCCGCTAGAATCTCCCTCTTTTTTTAACACCTAAGCCTCCTGTAGGTTTGAACCTACTCTTATCAAGCCGATAGCGCGCAATTCCGCAATAGGATTCTCTTGCGATGCTCTCGTCGAAACTTGCCTTGGGGTTACCCCTGAAGGGGCTAGTATATCCCTGAGGATTCTGCTCAGAACTTCGCATCAACTGATTAGGATTCCGCGCACGCGTTTGGCCTTCCGGGCTTCAATATTTGCCTGAATTTTATTCGGGTTTCGAATATTTGGTTCTTCGTCGAAGCGGCGCAATTTCCGAAGCCAGATCCACAGTGGCCCCTCTCAATTCCCCAAGGAATCAATACCCTGTCCGTGACAAAAGTCAGAAACTACAGGGCGCAAACCACATCAAGTTTCCGATCGCTTCTCTGGCCCCGACACAGCACCTTCTCACTTCTGCCCTGCTTCCAGGGTCTGCGTTCAAGAATCCGCAGTAATTCTGCCTTGTTGGGAGCCTTTTTATGAATCCGTGGCTTCCGGGGGCTGCTGTGCCTCCCAGTGGCTTAGATGCTGGAGCTATTTTCGTCCATACGGCTGAGAATCCCTGCTAACGCATGCGGCTAATGCACTTAATTGATCAATCACGAAGTCCCAGCGCAAACGAATCTCCATAAACGCGCAATCTTTCCTATCGGCCTTCGTGATTCTCAGGCGCAATGGGATATATCCCCGATCCGCATGAATCGAAATATGGGACTAGTCCAGATGAGACCCTAGGCTATCACAGCCCTCACGCTTGCATCATTGGACCGATCCAATGAACCTGTTCATTGCAGCGGGGTCTGGGCCTATAGGAGAAGTGCTCAAGAGGTCCGCTTATGAGCTAAAAGGCCATTGATCCCCCCAGCGGTCTGGAAATCGCACAAGATCTGTTTGAAGTCACTCTTTCCCAACACCTCACATAGGCCATAATCTATGGCCCCCGAACTAGTACCGGAGCCCAAGTTTCGGCCTCTTCATGAAGTGGTAGCTGAGGTGTATTCCGAACAGCCGAGAATTCGTTGTCCTTTCCTCGAAGTTAATGGGAGTCCCTGTAAATATACTGTCAAAAACGCAGAAAAGCTGGACCACGCTAAACACTGGGTTGAAAAAATTTCTCAAACTTTGATGGTTGATATCAATAAGCATCCTTCGCTCCCGGGATTTACGTCTCAACTTTGCCATTATTGCTTCTGCAGGCATCACGAAACATACAAGGGTAACCCCAGCTCTCAATGGCGGGCTGAACTGGAAACAAAAAGCCCGAAATCAAAGAGCTTGAAAACAAAAAGCTTGAAGCAGCAATTTATCTCACTGTTGGAGAAGAATGACCAATGGCCACCGCGTCCGAGGAAACTTGAATTTGAAGCTTATCCGCTGGGCCAAAATGTTGAAACGATCGACGAAACAGTCGACAAATTGTTGAAGAAGAAACTTAACGGAACCGACAAGCACTTTCTATATGTGCTGTCTTCCCGCGAGGCAGAAGGAAAATTCAAGATTGGTGTTTGCAAAGATCACCCAAGTGACAACCGAATCGACCAGCACGACAAATGTTATCCCAACTCGGAGATCCAATTTATACAAATTTCTAAATGTGCCTACCGTGTGGAGCAGCTCATTTTGGCGGAGTTCAGAGAATATCATGTCCGACTTAAGGAAGGTTGCTGGGTGTGCTCCAGCGAAGGAAAGAAGGTGCGCCACAAAGAATGGCTAAATGTTGAAGAGGATATCCTTCTTGAACGAATTTTTGAATGGCATGATTTTTTCATTGGTCGTCCTCATAATATGAGGTTATATGACAAAGATGGACACTTTAATAGTGCCGCAGGGCCACATAGTCCTCCTCGTCAAGCCTCTCCTGGGAGACCCACGGATCTCACTCCCACGGAGAATAGTGGCTGGCCGTTATCACGCTCCCTAACTCCATGCGATGGTAGCCCTAGTCCATTTTCGACGGCTGTTCGGGGTATGAAAAAGATCAGTAGAAATTCGCCGCAGCCGCTTTCCACTCCTGCGAACAGCGGCCGCGGCTCATCATCATCTTCATCACGCCCCTCCCTTCCTTTGAACGACAACCCAATTCCATTTTCGATAACAGGTGGGGACAGGGGCAAGGTCAGTGGGGAGGCACCCGAGACACCTGGATATTCCACTCTTACAAAGTCTGGCCGCCATTCACGTCCCAAAACGGGGACTAATACTGAGGACGATAGCGGGAACTCAACGGAGTCAGTCACAGCTTTGACCTGGCTCATGAGAAACTTAGGATTTTGATCCGCAACTTGAACTAGCGAGCGAAGGGCCAATCCGAGGCCACAGAATAGTGCAATTAATAGGGATTACGCTGGGTGTATTCATTAGCAGATCTTTCAATCCTTCTTGTTGCCCGGTGTGGCTATTGGTTTCCAGGGGTTTAGCTTCCTCATCTCTAGAGGCGATTTTGTCCTATACCGAGCACAGGAAGAACCATCGAAACGCCATATTGATTCAAGGGACTTTTGTAGGCCTACGTGAGTGAACATACACGGCAATGCATTTTGTATCTAGTTTTGTATCTGCATTTCCGCGTAATCATGTATCATTATTTTGGATTATCTCAACATCGAAGCCTTGGAGCCGACAGACTCACCTGCGCACATGTACGCAGTCGTCGAAAAAGTATATGATAGGCATTGTGCTATGAGCCTCGTACCTCCTGGAACCACGAAGCATGATTTTCATCCTTGTTCCTTCTCGGACATGTACGAGTTGACGGTCAATCATGATTTTCAAGCCACTTCCGCTTTTGAGGAGAAATGTGATGTAGACTTCCGTATCGACTATACTAACCTGTTGAATTAGCCTCTTCGTTGGCCTGTTCAGGGGTGATGTCACCGTTGGGTTCGGCTTTGACTTCGGGTAGAATATCGCCCGGCCAGTGAAAGGGATGTGAAGGGCGATCGACCGTGATGTTTTATTTCTTCGATCTAAGATCTATATTATGTTTTTTATTCGCGCGAATAAACGCATCATCCATATATTGAAATTTATCCGCATAAATACTTCCTCCGGTACAGTGGTTCTCGTATTACCCAAATACGCTTAGAGGTCAATTTCATAATGCCGTCACTTCATAATCGACGCTGAACTTTGGAATTTTCCTTGCGGATATATGCCAAAGTCTATTGGTTACACCCCCCGCTTAGTTCGTTAAGGGGATAGTAAAAACATGAACATTTTTGCAATGGGGTGGAAAGAGGAATTTGGAAGATGAAAAAGAATTCTAAAACAACGGACGACGATTGATATGTGTAAATGAAGCCGAGGTCTTCTTTATTGAATGCTATCTGAGGCCACTTCTAAAGAGGGGTCAGCACGTGAGCGACGGGCCACGTGACGGTCTCTGATACATTCAACCTTTACTATGTGGCTTCCGTTTAGATCCGCGCATTAAGTTGTCTTTGATTGTGTCTCAGATAAGCGAGTAGGATTCAGGGTTTGTTGTCTCTCAATTGTGGGAGTGCTTAAAAGGATAATATCTTCCAGAGCCATTCGTCCCGCGTGAAGTTGACCATCCGCGTCCACCGGGGATTTCAGAATCAATAGGAGACAAGGGCTCGGACTGAACACGACAGAGGTCAACTCATGTGCACCAAGTCCAAAGCATACGTTGACCCTTGGAATTCAATGAAAATGGCAGACACATTACCTACCAGCTTGTCGACTGCATTGGACATTTCTCCTTCGAGTAAGCGATTTGTTCCCGTACTTTCAACGGATATTTCATTCGGAGCAGGTTTGTGCAACTCCCAATCCTCCATGTTCAGTTATCCGGCCACATGACTAAGGTCGAACCTTAGTCAGCTGTGGGGGCTATATCGCCTCTTTGATGGCAAAATATGCCGTCAAATATGCCTCGAAGCATGAGAAATTGCGGTCGCAAACAGATGTGCGAACGTCATTGGTGCAGTTCTACCGCCCCATCATTGCGAACAAACCAGTGGAAATGCAACTGCGTGAAGTGAGCCTAGGTAAAGCATGGTCCACCTTACGCGTTGAAACAGTTCAATTTGAGAAAATCGCTGTGTCTGCAGATATTTGGTAGGGGATGCCTATCCACTATCATTGATGCGTAGGTGCTAATGTCATTTAGGCTCTGTAACTTCAAACTCCCAGGCATCAGCCTCCAAACCGGCTGGCAGCTGACTACCCGTCCCGTGAATCTATCGATACTCGAGATGGGCCTTGATCCCGATTGGACATCATACCAAACAGCATTCCATCGAAATGGGTTTCGGCGCGCCCACTCCTACGTGAGAACTTTCATACCAACTTCGTGGCCATCCCAGATAAAGTTCACTGAGCAATGGATCTTACCCGGTTGGGACTGTCTCCCGCGAGGGTCCTGTGTGACCCAGAAAGAACAAGATAAAGCACGGTGGACAACCGAAATGATACAATTTGCTATAGATATGAGCTTCCCTGTACAAGAGAATTTCTTCCCTCAAACAGACCGATTGCCGATGGGCAGTATTGCTGCTACTCTCGAATTCGCAGAGGCGCAAAAGAAGGCTCGTGTACAGGGAAAGCCGAATTGGAGAGAACTGGAGCTAGATGGCTCAATGAAACCTATAACCCAAACTGTTCATGTGACATTGAGTATGTCGACAGAGATCAAGAGAAACCTCCCACCTGAAGGTGTCCGATGGCTCTACTTGCGCACTGAGGCTAAAAATATCACGAGTGGAAGGATGGACTTGGAAATCCTTCTTTGCGATGAGAATATGCATTTGATCGCCATAAGTCAACATGTCGCACAGATCATACCATCCGCCCAGAAACAGGAAAAGAGTAGGAAAGGCGCGAAGATGTGACTTGCCTGATAGAAATGGGTGAACATCGGAATCCGCTTTGACACATGTATGGGCCTAACATCCAAGTATCCAACATGATCTTGTTCAATATCCGACATTCGAATTGATGAAGACCAGATTAAAGAAGCTCGACAATTTTAAATGTTCTGCTTACTTGATATGCCTATTTTGCGGTTATCGAGGTTAAACATCCTCAAGTTAGACATTCGCGTAGATGTGATGAGCATTCAAAAGTAGGACCCATCTGGGCATATATCCAGTTGCATGAAGTTTTCTGTGAAGAGGGAACACTGATTGTACCAAGGGCTGAATAACTACGTACGCTGGTATACTATTTCAAATGTTACGCAGATAGCATTTGGAGCTTTGAGACCATGGTCCAGAGTAGAAGCTTTATCAATGTTCTGGCTTATTAGATTGCCCCGCAACAAATATTAAAAGTGTATCCGAGGTCATGCTACCCCACGATGTCTTGGGACGAAGGTCCCATGACACTAGGATAAGCAAAGAAACATACAATACGAGCATGTTCTTGAGAGGGGACAGATGACCATCTCAAAATTTGAAGCTGAGTTCTAAAGCCCTGTAGCAACCTCGGGAGTGAGAAGCGTCCCGCCATATCTCCAACGCGTGGACATCGATCCTTACTTGGTCTTCCAGCTCGGGATGCACGTAGCCGTCCTCTCCGACCAGCTTAAACGCTTGCTTCCCAAGGTCCTTGACTAATTTTCCTTTCATGTAGACTGGCTCAGTTTCGAACCTAGGAATGGTTGCCCAACCTGAGGAACAACAGAATTTCACACACACAAATCTTGATACAAAACCAAGACTGCATCTGAAGAGAACACATCCCGCCTACGTCATTCTACATGGGCAAAATACCGGTGAGGCCCGTAAATAAGAAGGCTGGGAAATTTGTGAAACAGGGGTTATCCGACCTGGTAGCACAGCATATATACCGGATAATGTCTGGCAATTTTTGATTTCCTTTTCCGTTTTAGTGCTCACCCCTTGCCGCTTTTTGCTCACTAAGTAAAACTGAGCACGCCCCTAAGGACACTAAGCATTACATAAGCGCTCTGACCTGGGGAATTAGTTATTTAGAGATCCTTCTTCAACCAACCATCATGCCACCAATTCGCTCCCAAAATCGTCAAAAATTGATGAGGCAAGAGGGGCGTACCTTGCTTGCTATACAAGCTATCAAAAAGCAAGGAAAATCATCAATTCGCAAGGTAGTAAATATATATAATATGCCACGTTCAACGCTCTATGCCCGTCTTAACGGACGTGAAAATCGCGTCAATTTACGCGCAAATTCCTTTAAGTTAACTAAAATCGAGGAGAATTCGCTTGTAATTTAGATAATCTCTATAGATATACGTAGAGCGGCGCTTCGACCTAAGTATATATATAAAATGGCTGATCTTTTACTCTTAATACGTGGAACGACCCCGATTTAGACTATTATGGCTTTCGGAGATTCTAGAATGTCGAACCTACAACCAAGGCAAACAAAAGGGGTCCTCCCTAATCTGGCTACTAAGCCAGACTTCTAGTTCCAGTCTGTCCACTCAACTTCAGAGTGATTACACGAGTGAGGTGTATACCATACAGTACTAGTGGGTCCCGTTTTCCTTAACTTTTTGTGACAGATTTGATGGATCGTCCGACCGATAAACAAAAATACGATACACTCAAGAAGTCCAAAAAGAATACGCTCACTTGCGCCACCTTTCTCCCATAGGCAAGCTAAAACCCCGAATAGATTGCATTTAATTCCATTACCCTCGAAGGGATAGAGCGGCCTTCAAACCAAGCATCCAGTTGGTCGCATTGAAGGTGACATTGAAATAATGCTACTGTATGTAGGCCATCTCATCACACTCACTTCATGTGCAGCTCAGCCTTGCGAATTTCCAGTCTTACTCGTAGCCATCATGTAGTACCCGCTGGATTGTTGCATGATCGATATGTGCTTCTGTCTTGGCTGTCACCTGATCGATAGCCAAATGAGAGATATAGTTCAGCCTATAAGCGCATACGCGAGTCCAAATTCAGAAATCGGGCTGTTAGCCTGTCAGAACATACGTTGCTGCCTAGTAGGCTTCCAGGAGGGTCCCCAAACTGGGAAAGAATCTCTTCTATCTCTCCGTTCAAGTTGACCCATACTACGATTTGTGCCCCATCCAGTTCCACCAATTCCACCATATCAATTCTTTCACTTACCCACTATCGTCTTTCTCACACATGAACTGTAATTGAATCCAACGGCACTGTCAGCTTTCCAGAATGGACCACCTCCGTGATTCTTTGCTGAGCTCTCTGCCTAAAGACACACCTTCTACTGAAGCAATCGACCATGCTCGCAGAGATCAAGAAGGTACACGCCAGTCTGTCGCTGGGGGTGAATTCAAAGAGGTCCGAGACATGGCTTTCAGTAATCGGACCTGGGTCGTTACCAGCCGATACTGCGATATTGGAGATGGTGTAGACTCCCTTGAAAGCCACATTCATTCTCTGTGGTATATGTACTACGAGCTAGGTCGAAATATCCCTTCCGATTCGCCTGAACACGAAGGAATAGTGCTCGATATCCTCCGCATTCAAGGAATGGGCCCGCTGACTAGACCCGCACGAGGGGTCAATGGGATTGATATCGCAAGAACCGTTGACGGTCTACTGTGGAACGATCTCCCCTTCTTGGTTGGCGATATGACTAGTTTCTGGGTCAATCACAGTGCTTCTATGTCGGGAACACACCGGCTCAACTTTGCAACATTCCTGGCTAAACTTGCATCGACTCGTGTCGCTAAGGATAGGCTGTGCCAAATTGCTCTTCTGACTTTCCGTGCCCTCTTCGAAAGCCCTCGAGCACTTCGCACTGGAGAAGAGTCAGACGAGGAAGACCTCGCCCGAGGTACTAAGCAGCTTGAGGTCTTTCATTTGTTACCAGCTGCTATTGCTTGGCTAAAAGTAGCAAGCCACAACCTACTTTTGCTTACAGAAGTGTATTGGAATGACTGCCCGAGCCATATTAGCAAGGGTGGTGAGGATTTCCTCGAATCAGAGCTCGGACAGCGATCACCTGCTGGATTCTCGCCATGGAGATATATGTTTTGGCTGAAGCGACTTCACGAGATTCAGGAAGAAGCTAAGCAGGCTAATGAGAAAGCCCTGGGTGACCTCGCCAATGATGGCATCCAGTACATGATCAACACAATCAAGCAGAGGAATGCTGAGGTTCTCAGGGCTTACAAGAATGGTGGGGATGCCCTGCATCAAGATAAATATCTTTCGTGCCTGAAGCCTCTTGCACGAGTTGATGAGCCAGAGTCGTAAAGATTTGGACAAAGTTTCGAAGGAAAACTCGAAAATGTCATGTAGACATTCTCCCTTCCTCTCTTTTTTCCTTGGCCTCTTGAATCTTCGAGTTGAATGTCACTCTCTCTGCTCTTACTGCCAATTTTTTATCATTTATCAAATCTAAATCTGCTCTGACTTTGAGCGTAAAGCAGTAGCGAAACTGATTATCTCCTATATCGAAATTCCCCGTCCACGATAGATCTATCCACATATCCTTGGATTATGCCTCTACTCGGTTGAGCTTGAGCGTACTCAGTGACTACATAAACAACTAGTTAACCACGAGTCCATGATATATAATACTAAGATTCTCATACATTGCTCAGGTACTTCGAATTTACAGTCGGGTTCGATGAAAAGTGCCATCATCCCGAGGTCTAGGGACGCAAAATAATCGTGGAACCTTGAGGTCTTAGTGTACTCACAGGCCCGTCTGCAGTTCCTCCGTACAGCAAAACAACGAGTCCATCTCCACTTCAATCCACCCAGAATTTCATGCTATCGGATTGGCTGCCTCGATCCTTCTGCACAGGCTATCACGCCCTAAAGTGGTACAATTACCAACAGCTCGACTAGTTCACCTAAAATATCATCAACTTATAGATTGAGTTATTATAATATATGAGGCATATCTTTTATTGGATGGCTTGAGTGATCTTTCGACGGCGGCCCCAATGCAGACTGCGTCGTATTTCAACGTAATATTTTTTAAACATCGCAGGAAGGATCCAGCATTGTCTATATAAGACAACTTTGAGGGGCTTCAACTTGTAGAGTTTCAATCTCATCAAAGCCATATCTTTCTCAACTACTATACCACAATCTTCTACAAGACCAATCTCCCACCATGCAGATCACCAATATTGCCATTGTGCTCTTCGCCGCAATGGGCGCGGTTGCCAACCCCATCGCAACATCGGACGATCTCGATGCCCGAGACGTACAGCTAAGTAAATTTGGAGGAGTATGTTCTTCTTATAGGATGTATTTATCGAGATAAAACTAACCTACCTGAACCACTTTACAGGAGTGCAGCTTGGCACACAACACTTGCACATACCTAAAGGGCGGAAACAACCATGTAGTCAATTGCGGTACGGCTGCCAACAAGAGGGTAAATTCCGATTCGATTCCGGGCGAATTTATTCGTTCTTATCATTAATTATCTTCTACAGTGCAAGTCTGATCGCCACCACTGTGAATATGATGAGCACCACCAGACGGTTGACTGCCAGACCCCAGTTTAAACCAGATACATTGTTTCGCCAGAACAGAATCGTTGGCTGTTTTGATTATTCTCCAGCTCATCATAGGCCTGAGATAATTGGTGTTCCTCAATGCTGATGATCTTGCGTCAAGGAGGGCTGGGAACAAGCAGTGGATTCTGTCTATATTAGGGTAAATTAGTCATACGTGCTTCGTGTTTTTCATCGTTTATGATTCTCTTTATCACCACATTCGTTAGGTATATCAGAACCCAAAAACAATATATTATATAAAGCGGCTTCAACACATAAAAAATCCGATTCGTTGAACCCTTATGAGCCAGCCATAGTAAGGCAAGACAACGTTTCATTCAGCACCGCAGACACTTTCAACAATAGTCTGGTCAAGTTCGTTTGATTTCATAACAGTAGCCCACTCGTTTATGTCGCGTAGAAAACGACGGGCGGTTCCGGTTTGGATCCCTTGCTCAACGAAAAAAGTAGAGTCTGGGTCCTCAAGAATAAGTTCAAGATCTAGATGATTTTCCAAGGTCACTTGGCATATTTTCCGGAAACCAGCTTTGTACGCCTCATCGGTGGCGCGTGATTCTAACTATTCGTAGTATTGTCTCACAGCCACTTCACGAGGCCCAGGAATAATGACGTGCTCATTACATAAAGGCTTGTGTATAGAGGAACTAACTATGGGGGTACTGCCGTTCTGTGCCGGTAAAACATTAATTATGGTCGGAGTATATAATGGTCGGTCCTAAGCACTCACTGAGCGTGCCATGTATTAGTCATACATCACGGGATTATCCTGAGCGTGATCACTGAGTCTGACCCGTGCTGACGTTTACTCAGTGAGCCTGAGCCTGAGCGCCCTCATAAAAGCGGCGGCAGCCTAGTTAGGAAAGCCCCACCCGGCAGACATTATCCTGTCTATAGAGGCGCATATACGCACGCTCGTCAAGCGAAGTCGATCTTGCCTAAAACAAGAGAGCGTTGGAAAGCAATGTGATTCATGTGCATAAACCCCCTCCCCACTAACGCCAAGGCCCACAATTCCCGATCCTGAAATCTCGATTACAGAGGAGCAACGGCCGAAACGGTTCTCTTGGCGCCCCTCAAGGTAGTCTGTACCCACCCGGATCCCAAATCCAACTGGATAAAGGCGCCAGCGTTTGAGATTCGGTCCACAACTTGGTACGCGGAAGATATGCAAGAACATGCAAGAATGTTGTGGCGCAGTTGGATACATTCCCACAGGGCCACAGCATTGTACACCGCCAAATGACGATCTGTCGGAGAAGTCATCCAGTCAAGTGGTCGGTCACACGGTGATCTTGCCTGACCGAGAGGTTGCAGGCTGGATCGCGGGAGGACCTTAAAGGAGTACGTACTCCGATCTGACTGGTCGAATGAGTGTCCTTGTAGCCATGTGAGCTTTCGGTTCTCACTACATGCGACCGGTAGGGAAAAGGAAGCATAATAGATAGCTCCACCAAGGTCCGCAATCTCAACCGATGCATGACATTTTTGTCTGAGCACCTCGTGGACTCCGCTTCTCTATAATGGGACCTCTCGGCCTAGTTTCAGGTCGGAACTGTTTCGCTTTTCCTCATGATGTACCATCCAAGGTTGGTGGTTATGGCCGGGGAGCCATTGTTCTACAGCAGCGATGAAGAAAGACCGTTACTCTTGCGACTGCGATCGTCGCAGTCATTTATTGTGGGAGCTGTCGCGTTTTCGTTGTTCACTGTGGGTTTTTACGTCTTTGTGAAAAGAGACTTGAAGCTGACGTGAGGTCCATACAGGATGTCTTTCTACACTCTATGGTACGGACACTGTTCACGAATTCGGAATGATAATCTTACATTATTCAGATGGTACCTATTATGCCGACAGTGCTTGCCTCTCGAGCTGGACTTCCATTCGAAGATCGTACGTACATACTGCCGACTTCATAGACTTGGGGGCGTACTAAACCTGTCATTCAGGCGAATATTGGAACAGCGCTCTTCTGCTATCGGAAGCAGCATCGGCTCTTCTCTGCACGCCCTTATTCGGGTTTTTTCTCGATTTCTCCGGGAATCGCCAAGATTTATACCTCTTTGGCCTCGTCGTTTTGACCGGCTCCATGACGTTATTCATAACCGCTAACACAGTGATGTGGTACATTTACGCTAAAGTATTACAAGGTGCTGCAACAGCAATCTTGACTGTTTCTGGCCTTACAATCTTGTCTGATGCAGTAGACAAGCATCAGCTTGGACAGATGATTGGCTATGTGAGCACCGCTATGATTCTAGGCTTCATGTCTGGATCTCCCATGGGAGGCATGATATTTGAATTCGGAGGGTATTATACTGTCCTCGGAATAGCCTTTGGACTCATTGCGCTCGACATGTTATTGCGACTGTCGGTTATTGAGAAGAAGGTCGCCACACGCTGGCGGACGCTGCCTGAATATTGTCCCTATAAGGGCCATACTTATACATCGGGTTATTTCTCTTGTGAAACGATCTTCAATCGGGAGAACTCCCACGATAATAGTCGGCCTAGTGCCTCACTGGCGCTGGTGAAGCTCTTGCAGCAGTCGCGGATCCTCATTAGTTTGTGGGCTGTGATCGTCAGTGCACTGGTCATGTCTGCCTTGGACGCAGTGAGTACATTTCATTCCGATTGTGTCGAGTATGTTGTTAATTTCTTCGTAGACACTTGCTGTCTTTGTGCAAGACGTGTTTCATTCGAGTGGATTGGGCTCCGGATTAATATTCGTCCCGGTAGCCTTTGCAGCCCTTCTACAGCCATTCTCTGGTATGTATATCCTACTAGGCCGACTCAGTGTAGGAGACTAACATGTTATTCTCCAGTATATTTTTGTGAGCGATTTGGCTGTAGAATCATAGCATTTATTGCCTTCGCTGTCCTGTCACCAACGCTGGTCTGCCTACGCTTTGTCGAGCAAGACACTGCATTCGATACCACCATCTTGTGCATCATCCTGCTCGGTATTGGCACATGTGTTAGCCTCGCCGAACCGGCTCTACTACTCGAGATCCAACGTGTTCTGCATAGTATTGAGATGGAGGACCCGGCAGTCTTCGGCGACAACAGTGCAGTTTCACAGGCATTTAGCCTCCAGATAATGGCCCGTTTCGGAGGATTTGTGCTTGGGCCAATCCAAGGCGGTTTTATTTCATACCACTATGGCTGGAATGTAATGACACTTGGGCTGGGTGTGTTGTCCCTTCTCACGGCTGTGCCTATGCTTTGGCTCAGCAGTGCTGCTCAGAGTGTACAAGCTAGTGATGAGGGGGATGGAGAGAGACAGCCGCTACTTTCTGCGTAGCTTTTCTCTTTTCTCTTTGCTCTTTTCTCTTTTTGATGCATTTATGACTTATCGATCAAGCGATGACTATGACTTTGACGACAGCAATGATCACGACTACGATGATGACTATGACTATGGTTCTATTCATTGTGATATCCCATTTTTATGATGCTTTGGATGACACGATTCATTCCGATGGCTTGGCGGGAGGTTGAACAGCCTGCAGATTCTGAGACGATCTGACGAATTCAGGACAATCGAACTGAACCCCAGTTTGGAACCATTTCCGAGATACTCTTTTAAAATAAAGTCAATATGCTGTAGTTTTGTAAAAAATAATGATGAGCGATGTATGACGCAGCCCCACAAAAGCGGCCCGTCAACCGCAAGTCGGAGTACCCTGGAACCAATGTTGATTGGATACTTCTATAGCAACGCCACTCATCCATCAGTTCAACTTTTAGCATGCGTTTTACCAAATCCCAGCTTCAGGAACTTTGCAGTAGGGTTCACACTCCAGAGCTTGAAATTATTACATGATAATGAGTCCCTCCAACTACATCGAACTCACACGAATCTTCAAATACTCCAACAACACCCATAACTACAAAATCCGCTGGACATCCCTCGGTGACACAAAATCCCCTCCAGTAATCTTCGTTCATGGCACACCCTGGTCGTCCAAAGTCTGGAACGTCTACGCCCAGTCACTCGCGAAGTATTTTCACGTTTATCTCTTCGACAATCCCGGGTTCGGCACAAGCCCACTTGGCCAACCTCTACCCGGAAAGGAAGATGAGATTACGAAAGAAGTTGCGTTAGACGCAGATCTATCTGGACAGTCAGAAGCTTTTGCCGCGCTCTACCGATACTGGTCGACAAGTTGGGGATCCAGAAAGGCACATGTTATCGCACATGACCATGGCGGACTTATGAGTCTCCGGGCGCATATAATCCACGGGTGTGAATTTGCCAGCCTGTGTCTGATCAATGTGGTTGCGTTAGGACCCTTTGGACAACCGTTGTTCAAGTTAATCGCAGAGAATGAGGAGGTATTTCATGCGTTGACGGGACCTGTTTTTGAGGGTGTTGTTGATTCTTATATTCGGGATGCGGCATGCTCGGATTTGGCAAGGGAAACTATGGACATGTTGAAGGGTCCGTGGATCTCGAGTCAGGAAGGGAGGAGGGGGTTTGTGAGGCAGATGGTGCAGGCAAATAGTCGCAGCATGGAGGAGGTTGAGGGTAGCTATCCAGACATTGGTAAGGCTATGCCCGTCAAGATTATCTGGGGGAAAGAGGATCGATGGATTCCGGTTGATACCGCTTTCAGACTGGGAGAGAAGTTGAATGCGCAGGATGTTGTGTTGATTGATGGAGCCGGTCACCTGGTGATGTATGATCAGGAAGGCAAGCTAGGAGTGGAGCTGGGATGGTGGCTGAGTCAGGTGAATTGCTGAGATAGATACCCATTAGTACATAGGCTGAAGTGGAAAGCAATGGATAGTTTGATACTCTTACAACCTTGGAACGTTACGCCAGATACAAGATGCATTAACCTAACGGCTTTTCTATGTCTTGTTCGACAAAGCGCAGGCAGACCAGCGTTGGTGACAGGACAGCGAAGGCAGTAAATGCTATTAAGACTATTTGTCTATTCTTTACTATATATTACTAGTCAAAGTAAACAATATATATATATAAAGATATAAAGGGATTTACTCTTAGACCTCTATAATTCTTATTATATTAAAGAAATATTAGTAATGAGTGATGATAGGATCCTATTCGTTCCTTGTTGATAATAAGTAATGTAATAACTAATCTAATACTTATGGTTTACTTAATCAATAAATGCTACACTTCTACACCTGGCAGTATTCCAAGGTTATATATCATAAGGAATGATGATAAATTTTACTAACACATCCTTGAGCTGAAGGATGCCTTCGCTGGACCCACTATTGATCGTGGCCCAGGTACGGCTTGCAAGATCGGCACCACATCTGAAGCTTGAAACCGGAGAAATCCCTTTCCGCTGCAACAACCATACCTAGGTGATCTATTGGAACTCTAGGCCCGGATCGGTTCGTCGCGTGAGAATATACTCCATGGAGAGTAACCGACCGTGCTGCCCTTGGCCTGTTGGGTGTTTCAACCTGCAGGCTCACCCAATGTGGGTGGGCCCTCATGCATGTCGTTCCTTGAATTTATAAGCCATTGAACCTGCTCATCACGATCGGTGATCCATTCTCGAGTCATCTCACAGTACCAATGCGGGAACCATTCGTCGATCTGGATCGAAAAATCCACAGGTCGGTCCAGCTCGGTCCACACCCCTTTTCCAATATCACCAATGCGCATCAGCTTTGATCGATCGTGACAGAATCACAGGAAACAAGTGATTTATGTAAGCTGTGCAGCCCCGACCTTGTAGAAAAGTGACGTGTGACGAGCTGCTCTTCGGGGCAAGGACCCACAGCCAGCGAACTGCTCCATGAACCCAGCAATATTATTAGATATATGATACAGCACCTCCACCATCTCGCAGCAGCTTCTAAGCACTCGCGTCCTCAGCCTCGGGAGGTACATATTATTTACGTAAAAGACCCTCCTTGCTAACCCATTGAGATGACTCGACTATTCGATACGCCTCCAAACCTGGCAGAATGAGGATCCTGCAGATTAGCACCCCTGCATGGCGCAATTCCACGAGACATCCGCCTTATCCTTATACTGGCGTGTCTCCCCGTAGAGAGCGACAAATTGCACTTCTGCCTGCGTGAATGTCGACTTTCTACGATATCTTATTATTCTTTTACCGAACTGTCCGTTTGTCCAATTGAGCTGGGCCGGTTATTCGCGCAATCATGGTTCTCCTCCCCTTCCCCGGCTCTATTCCGGTACAACAAGAGATCGGTCATGCAGAAAAGCCAATTGGGGATATGGAATACATCAAGCCCACCCCGGACGAATTAATCGACCTTGCAATACAGAGAAATATTACATATATAAATAAACGCGGTCTAGTGAGTGGCGATGAAGCCTTCTACATCGCAGATTTAGGTCAAATTACGAGACAACACCGGAGATGGACACATTGTCTTCCTGATATTCGACCGTATTACGGTACTCCTATCTTTCAGGTGGTGAAAAGTTACAATCCAGGCTAACAATGCCATTACCAGCAATAAAATGTAACTCCGACCCGACGCTCTTGAAATGTCTCGCCGATCATGGTACAGGATTCGATTGCGCTTCTATCGAAGAGATGCGTACTGTTCTCAATCTAGGTGTCGATCCTGCTCGAATTCTATTCGCGAATCCGTGCAAGGCTGCTGCATCCTTGGTCTTCGCTCGCGATGCTGGCGTGTTACGTACAACATTTGATAATATCGATGAATTGGATACGATCAAAACGCATATGCCCGAGGCACAGCTTCTACTACGGATCTATGCAAATGACGATAGTGCACTGATTAGCTTTGGGGAGAAGTTTGGTGCACCGTTGGATACGACGCAGGCTTTGTTGGTCAGAGCGAGGGAGCTTGGATTTGATATTGTGGGTGTTAGTTTCCATGTTGGTAAGTGTTGGGATTGAATTATTCGAATTCGTGAACGGTATTAACAATCCTCCAGGAACCGGCGCAAAATCCCCCGCGGCATTTAGCAAAGCAATCCAACACGCCCGCCAAGTCTTCACGCAAGCCAACAATCTAGGTTTCACACCCAGCATCCTCGATATCGGTGGCGGCTTCGAAGATAGCAGCTTTGAATCCATATCCTCGCATATTCTGCAATCAATCCGCACCGAGTTCCCAGCTGGTGTAAGCGCTATTGCGGAACCAGGTCGATTCTACGCTCGGAGTGCATATACGCTTGTCTCGAGAGTTATTGCCCGTCGTCGGCAGATGGGTGTTGCGGCTGTACAAGGTGTGCCTGATATGCTTTACCAAAATGATGGTGTTTATGGGAGTTTCATGAATGTCGTTATGGAGAAGGAGGTTATGGTTCCTGTTTTGGTGGGGAGGAGAGGAAAGAAGAAGGGTAACAAGGAGTATCGATACTCTGTTTGGGGGCCGACGTGTGATGGGATTGATTGTGTGGCCAAAGAAGCGAGATTTGGGGAGGAAGTTATGATTGGGGATTGGTTGAAGTATATGAATATGGGCGGTACGTATTTCAAATTGCGTGAAATAAAGGGTTTCTGTGGTATCACTGCTGACTCCAATAGCATACACGAGTACCACGGCGACCAAGTTTAACGGGTTCAATACATCTTTAGAAACTTTCTACGTCAACAGTGAAACGATGCCCGGGTTCTAGGTCAGAGTGGGCATTAGCAACGTCTGCCAACGCATCCCATCTATCAGTGCGTATAGACCATGCTTTACTTTTCGGGAAATTTGGTTAATCTAGATGATGCATATCCTTGGAGCCTTCGGGGAAACTTCAAGCTCAGGTGCATTTATGCAATATATTCATATAGCAAAAAAGAGAAGGAAACTTTTCCATGTGGTTCAAACCCATGAAAACATTTCAAACCAAAAACCACCATAATCCAATTGAGTGCAAAATTCCCAGTTGCACAGCTAAAAGAGTGCATAATAAAAGCTATTGGATATCAATCATAAAGTACCGTCACAGACACATAATATAGAAAATGACATAAGATGGACAAGAGGAAGGTGTAAGGAAAGGCGGTCCAACGGTATTACCAGGGTATCAATCAAACTCTCTCAGTCTCAGTTCCAGCCATCTGCACGTCCTCAGGAGTACCCTCTCCCAGAGGCTGCTTGATATCCATCCCGTACGGTTGAGCGTCCGGTGTCGCAGATGGATTCTGTTTCTCCGCATCCTGCACGGATTTGTTATCGGGGCGTTTGCGCCCAAGCCGCTCGCACCAGTGCTCGGCACTAACAAGGGTATCGTTGACTACACCGCTGACCTGGCCCAGAATATCCAAGCTTTCGTTGGCCAAGACGAGAATTCGGTGCGCACCGACAGTCGCATCTGAAGAGGCCTCGACGGAGCCCGGTGGTGGTTGGGAGGTGCTAGCCATTTGGAATCGGTGAGGTAAGGATGTCAAGTGTCGTCGTACGAGATGACGGGCGTTTTCTGGCAACGCTCCTCCAGCATACTTCGATACAACGTCGACAACCTGCTTTAACGTCGAAAGCACGTCTGCTTTGACAGCCTGGATACGCTGTGTCAAAAGCGACGCACTTTCCCCACCTTCAAGGTCGGTTTGTTGGGACTGGTTGTTCTTTTGGGTGTCCCACTCTGTTAAGGCATTCTGAAGCGCCACGATAGCCTTGCCGAGTCGCCCGTTCGCCCAGCGCAGCCAGGTCAAACAATAGGTTAAGCTGCGTAGTGACTCCTCGCTCATCGCAACACCTAAACCGGAGGTTGAAATAACCAGTCGGCTCTGCCATGTCGGGTTCTGTCGCCCTTGTTTCTCCTCATACCGAGGCGACCGTGTGTCGTCATAAGGTGGAAGTGTCTCAGCCATCGACAGATCGGAAGAACTTCGTGTTCGTGGTTGGCTCTGGCTCATTGCATCCTCTGGGCCCTTCTCTACATCCATATCCGGCGTGGCTTCGGTCACCTTGCGGCGCTTACTAGTAGGGGTCGAGTCTTGCGGAGATTCTCGTCGCTGTAGCGCCCAGCGCAGACCACTTTCAACTCCAGTCTTGCGACCAACGGTGCCCACTGTATTAGCGACAGGCGAGCCGATATTGCGCTCGATAAACTCGGCGCTAGACTTGAAGCGTGCGGAGTAGGACTTGGAGGTGGTGTATGCAGACACAGAGCCGTTAATAGCAGAGGAGATGAGTGGATGCGACGACGTTAGCAGCGAGAGCAGCGGTTCCGCAGCTTGTGAAGAATTCGGCGTTGTCCCCGGAATGGATTGCCGCGATGCTCGTGGTGACTGTCCGTATTCTATGGGCAAATGATTAGCCGGGTTGTTTCATTTTTTTCCTCCGCATAGGAGCGCTTCAATGCTTAGAATAGCATAGGAGCACTGCGACGCTTAGTATAGCATAGTTGCAGAATAGGTTCCAAATGATTTCATATAATCGCGACTGGGGGGGTATAGGCCGAGTGACCGATGTCGGCAACGCACCTGTGCGAAGGCCCTCAAGAGCTTGCGCGGCCTCGAGGTCGTCCATAGATAGCACGCTGGCGGCCCGACGAGTTCGATCGTCGGAATGAGTGTCGAGATCCATCACGGCGGTGGAAGCATTATTTGGGAGTCTGGGTGGAGCGAAGAAAGTGGCAAGATTCGCGTTCGGCGCAGAGTCTTTCACGTGAAAACAGGTGAAGGTTGACTAAGTGGTGACACTGACCAATCTCACCCTTCACATGCCTGAAACCAATCCCCAACAAAAGTGTATTTCACCAAGAGCCGAGTGCCCATGAACTCATGCACTTTTCTATGGATCTTATGCTTTTGACTATCGTTCCCCTAACTTTGTTTGTACTGCTTACCCCTCTGTTCCTGCGCCGATTATTCCATTTCGATTGCCTGTATCAAACCCCCCCGCGACATGTATAACAGTCAAACACGAAACAAGTCCTTTAAATAGCCATAATAATACGCAATTATACGCAATTGTAATCCCAGCCGGAGACCTCTGTCCCGGCCACTGCCATCACCTGTCCATAATCTATCTGTCACACGTCCAAGAATAGATCAAGAATAGATAGCCTGGGATAGGTACACCGTACATCTGAGTTTACGGCTAATGGAAAACCCCCAGCACTGAAAAGGAAGGAAGCACTAAATAGGAAGGTTGAAATGCTATCGGCACTTCAACTGCCTGGTCGCTTTGCCGTAGAGAAGTTCAATTTAGACCGACCTGCATGTGAAGTGGGGGTCCAAGCTACAGCCTTTCGGGGTCTAGATACGAATTTCTCCACCGAGTATCATTCGCCAGGTGAATACGGTATGTGGATTTCAAGATACAGAATTGATCGAGCAAACTGCCGTTCCTGATCATTGATAGGATGGTTTAGAGTCAGCCCTTGCAATTACTGTACAGGTTGTACTTTTTACGGCCTGGACTAGCATATGATCTGGTAATTGAGAACTGGAAGATCACATATGATCATCCTGTCTACCCCTTGCCATTGAAAAAGCTAGGTATATCTAGAAAATGATCTATTCATTCCCGAAACGCGGAAAAGATACATGTGTTGGTGCGAATTGGGTATGCAGTTCGCCCCTGGCAAGTTATTGGATCGACGATCCACCCCAGGAGGTCTGTCAAAGTACCCCACATTATTGCGCAACATTATGCACGTAGTGCGTTCGAGGTCGATAGCGTGCTCACCTCCATTTTCACCGCCGTTGCCGACGCTGGAGGCGAAGCCTTTCCTCTCTATACTGCTCGCTGGGACTTAAAGCTGGGCTAGGCTTTTCGTTCTATGCGTTTACCTGAACAACGCTTAGAATGATATCAACTATCTCACTATAGTCTATATACAAAGTCTTCCAATCCATGGACATCGTATCCTAGGCTTTGACCCGCGGAACTGCGACGGTACAGATATTTGACCAGAATTCCCTTGTCAGATTGGAAAAGCGGACTAACAATCCTGTGACAAGAAAAAGCAAATATCCAAGCCGTATTAATGGCAAACATCCTTCTAGGGTAAGGTGCAGGAGCGGGGGAACAGAATATTAATGATGGCTATTGATGCAGATCGTGGTTGGTTTGCCGCACCGACTCGGCGGCTAGGATATCATCCCCGTAGATGACAGGCCACGTTCACGGGTGGCGGAATATGTGTACATGTGCGTGTATCATCGCATTTTATTTCAGGACCTCGGGACATCTAGATGACAGAGTCACCCCAGGGCTGGGATATACAGGGTCAAAAACTGCAGAAGAACACAGGTACGCGTATATTTCATGATGAGCGACAGGAAAAGATACAGAATGAACTAGTTAAGACGACCTCTATGGTACCGGTCAAATCAATTTTCCAGCTTGCCCGTCCACATATCCGCATTCCTTGAGTTCACACGTTTGGTGCGCATCGCTAACTTATACCCCACAATCAAGATCAGAAAGATCGGGAGACCCACGAATGACGCCACAGCGGACTGATAGCTAAACTTGAGCTTGCCATTACGATCAAATGTGAACGCTCCAAGAATCATGGTCATTGATATGAACAGACAGAGTACAAGACCTAGCCAGGTCCCAGCAAGACCGAACCGGGCGCGAAAAGTAAGTGCCTCATCGGGGATTCCCTGGGCTTTGCGTGCGCGCACAAAAGCGATGTGAGTGATGAGAATGGAGACCCAGACCAAAAGACCAAGCGTCGTCACCATATCCACAAGATATCCAAATACAAGCCGTGAGTCCTTTGCGACGTTGACATAGGCTAATGTTGCGACGGATGAGGATACAGCTAGAGCGTAGACGGGAACTCCGCGACGATTGGTGTAAAGAAGGAAAGAAGGCGCACGGCGCTTGAGAGAAAGATCGCACATCGCCTTGGTGGCCAGATAAAGGTCATAACTGGCTATGGACAAGACGAATAACAGGATACAACCGTTCAGAATGTCCGGCACCACTGCGATGCCGGAGAGATAAATGGCCGCAACGAAAGGAGATGCGGCAGCACCTTTGGTTGAATCACGAGCAAAAGCCAGTCTGATCGAGTTTCGAGGGACGAGCATGCCCAACAGAGTGATTCCCAGAAGATGAAACACCAATACCCGGTAGAAGGTGTGCTTAATGGCACGGGAAATGGCCTTTCGTATATTAGGAGCCCGGACCATAATGCCTGACCGTTCACTCCCAATGAAGGCGAACGTCGCCGAAGACATTGTTGCGCAGGTCTCCAAGAACTTCTCGAGCAACCCGTGATTCACCCGAGCCCCGAACATATCAAACACACCGGGCGTATACCAAAATCGGAATCCTCGAGGATCATGATCTGGTCCTCCTCCCAGGGCGATAACCATCGACAAGATCATCAGAGCGGACATGATGAGTAATTTGAAGGATGAAACGTAAAACTCGACTCGACTGGGTAATCCATGATGAACAAAGTTGACGAGGATGATCACGAAGAGCAAAACGGAAACCCACACACCGGGGTTGATTCTCTCAGCATCAACCCAATACGAAATGAGTAGAGCGGCGGCTGTCAATTGATTTGGAGTGACGATGGCATATTTCAGCCAGTATCTATATCAGTCGGTGAGAGAGTATCACGAAAAAGCTCATTGTGAAACTCACATCCAACCCACACTGAAGCCCAAAGCCGGATCAACGAATCGCACAGCCTGGTCTGCCACGGTGTATGGCTTTGGCAACCAAGCAGCGACTTCACCCAAGGCCAATAGAACCAAGTATACTGAGAACCCGACGAAACTGTATGATATCATCATGGCAGCCGGCTGTAAACCATTAGTTGGTCATGCGCACAAGCGTTGTAGATGAAGATCACTCACACCGCTCCTGTTGCCCAGTTAGTTCAATTCATCACCCATAGTTCCCCATGTGTGATGAAAGGCTTACAATGTGAGAGCTCTGGCTGTCCCGATCATCAAGCCCGTGCCAATGGCTGACCCAACCGCTGTAGACACCGATTAGTGTGGCCAAGTTACAGGCTGAGGAATCTCGACAAACCGATAACTCCGACTTGTCGAGGTGATAAAGACTGGTAGATGTCGACAAATCCCAACGTAACGTCCCCATGAGGTCCATGTCGGGTGGCCTCTTGGTGTTCCGGAGCAGTCCTCGCAGATGCAATCGACGGCGCAGGTGCACTCTGTGCAGACCCATAACTTGAAGACTGATTTCTCCGGCGTGGATAATTGGACAGATCCATACCAGCAATTCGCCGAAAACATGGAAAGACATACGATTTCTAAAGTTCAGATGAAGCTGGAAGCGTGGTCTTAGACAGCACCAACGGAGGAAGGAACGAATGTGGAAAAACAGTGAAATCAGCAATCACCAAATTTGTTGATGTATGAATTTCTATATGCAACGAGGACCGTCTCCGTAGAGCACGGTCAAACTCAAAAAGTATGAAAAAATGGCGGAAATAAAGCAGAACTTCTTAGGTTGTATGCCAGCAACTCTCTATCGTCACGGCAAGCCCATCGAGGGTGGCTCAAGAGGCTCCGCGTGTATGTTCCCCATCAAAGCCGTAAACATCATAAAACGCCTAATGTTATCAAGACGCCCCAAATCAAACCAAGGCCCCAATCTATGGGGTAGAGGGGAGATATCGTGAATTTGTTTCAACGCAAAGAAGAACAAGTGCGAGTGCGGTGGGAACGGTCGGCGTCAACCTGGAGCACGGTCGCTCCCATACGAGTGGGGGAAGAGAAAATTCGTTCATTTCATCGCGACATGAGAGAGTCGCTCGACTCGGTCCGAGGGAAGATGCGGGTGTACAGCGAGTCGCTCGATTCCGTGCGGGGGAAGTGGCGCTGGTGCTTCCGAGAAATGACTCGGTCCGTGTAGACACCCGTGGCAGTGCCGCGGATCACGGACTCCAAGTACTCGCGGAAGTCTGTCGGCTTGAAGTCGGGGTAGAGCTCGGGAGTCAGGTGGTAACCAAGGTATCGGGCGTACTCAGGGTTGTTGTCGCCCCGAATGCCCCAGGAGTATTGGTATTCGGCGAGATAACGGGGAATGAATTTGATGGGGTCGAATGGGTAGGTTTCACTAGCTTGTCGGGCAGCCAGGACTCTGCTGCAGATGGTTTCCTCGGGGACCTGTATTCCGGAAAAAGCAACATGGTTAGTTCTCCTATCCTTCAATCGACAAATCATTGGCACATACATAGTTGCGGTCAATCTTCTCCTCGCTAATTTCCTCCATGAGGTTGTAAATCTCGTTCTGTGTGGAGACCAGGTTGTACGCAAGGACCTTCTTGTTCAAGGTGCGCGGGTCGTTGATGATCAGGGCCATGTAGCGACCGATATCCCGCAAGTCCGTCAGGGCAGTGGTCACGTTTCCATCGCCGATAATCTCATCGTTGCCCGATGTCATAGCATAGTCGACACGGCCCGAGGGAAGGCGGGGGTAGGACAGCTGGTACCACCAGCCGACATCGACAAGAGTGTACGGGAGCCACAGCTGGCGAATCTGGTTGTAGACGATCTCTTTCTGTACGGGCGCAAAAAAGGGTCAGTGGTCAGTTCAATGGTGGCACCACGCGTGCGCAGTTTCTTACCTCGTCACGCAGCCACATCACACCACCTGGGGGTGCAACAGTGATGAAACCACAGGGAATGAATCGCTTGACGCCGACTTTCTTCGCCGCCTTGGCCAGCGGAATCTGGTCCTGCTGCTCAGCGGGGCCGACACAGCTGATGACGACATCGATCTCTGCCAGGGCCTCGACCAGCTGCTCCTCGCTAGCCTTCAGGTCGCATTTCCGGATGGCAATACCGCGATCCTGCAATCTGACAATAGCGGGCTTGTGAACGGAGATCGGGCGAACCAGGGCGATCACCTCCTACATAGCAAAGCGCCAGGGTTAGTAAGGATCGATAGATGATGGAATGGATAGTGATAACGTACGAAGCCTCCATCTTCCAGCAATCCATTTGCGATAGAACCTCCGGTTTCACCCGCAGCTCCGACCAAAAGAACCTTGGTCTTCGACATGATGGCGGGTGATGATCAGCAAATTGGTAGGGTTAAAATGGCGGTTAATATGGTGGATGGGGGTGTTGAAGGGGTGAAAGAATTAAAGGAAAGAAAGATCGGGAAGGAAATCAGGAGCCGACGTTATAAACCAGCTAGTGTTCCACCAAACGATTACTAGCCCACTTTCATTCCTATCCGGAGTGGACGATGGTGGGTCGAGTGGATGTTGGTTCCCCTCGTTTGAGGGGACTTTTTTTTCATACGGTCGGGTCGTAAAGGACGTCATTTCTTAGTGCTTTCATGATCGCCCGATTCAAGTCATCTTGATAATTCTACAGTACATTATATCGTCTTCGAAATGGTTTTCTTTCATTCATCATGACAATTGCTCCCTTAATTTCCTTTCATTTTCGCCTCTTGCGGGCCGGTGGCTCGGGACCATCTGAATCGGATTGCCCTTACGTCATTTCCTATACGGCTTCCCGGTTGAATAATTATGATGTTTGCGGTGCGCAGTCCTCCGAGTACAAAAACCTTGAGAAAAGTACAGGGAAAAAGGAGAAAATAACAGGGTCAATAACTGACCATTTTCAGTACGGGGCGCATATGACTAGTTTCATCAATAGCATCTCATTTATCTTCCCACGCGGGATATCCGTTCTCGGTCCTCTAGTGGCCACAGTCTCGGGAACATGTACCATGCAGATGATCAATAATCACGGGCAAATAATGCCATGTTGCATTGCTCCCCCTTCTTTAACCCCAACGTCAGTGATCTTCCCGATCTGCGTGGCCTTGGAACTGGAACAAGTATCCAGCACTGACCTGTTAACCGTGACGAAATGCAGACCGGTCAGATTAGTCACACCTTAGCACCACGCTCATTGGGTATCCATTGACGCAAAAAACGGGGATTCCCCGTGCCCATGGTCAACCGGCCCAAAGCGAATCAGGGAAAATGTGGGCAATGAGGCTGCACCATGGATACGCTTGGGCTTGAAAGGGAGGCTGAGGCTGGGGCTCAGGTTTCTTCTACCTATTAGCGTGCCACACCAACTGTTACTTGGGTAGCAAAATCTGGCAGCGGGCAGCAAATCGGAGCCCTAGTAATTACCGCACTTGGAAGCAGGAGGCTCCCAGCCACAGCCGCTCTGGGCGCGGGAGATCGGTGCCTGGGCGTGAACCTCTTATATCCCAGGATGTACGGAAGAAAAATGTTGCAGTGCAGTCCGCAAATGAAACATTTCGAGTGCTCATCCCGGTTTGTCTCGGGCCTCGAATCCCCAGTACATATTGAGGGGTGTGCAGGTGGGGTCAGGTTACTTGGCGACAAAACCTGGGAATTCTTCTTAATGCAGTAGGGATGTGTGGTGATCGCTCCCCACCCTGAAAGTCACGGTCACCGGGAATGCGGACATGCGGAATTGAACGCAAATGCTGCACGAGGGTTTTCTTTCGGTACGGTCCTCCCCCGCATATCAGGCGATGAGCTATTCATCAAGTGTGGTGGGGTCCAGTACCCCAGGGCATTGCTGATCCATGGCGGGGTCAAGGTTTGACTTGATGCATCGTCATGGCTACAAGATTGTTCAACAGTATGTAGGAGAGAGGACCGCTCTTGGTAGATAGATGTATTTTCCAGGAGTTCAGTGCCATAAAATCCTGTTATGCTAAGTTAAGGTCAAGATGGAGTGTCCTCCACGACTCAATGATCCGGCCAATCGTTTGGGTTCCTGGTATAATATCATCACCACGCGCTCGGCCCCCCAACCTCAAATCCCGATATGACCTTTTCATGACAAGCTCACAGATTGTTGAAAACTGTGGATACTTATGTTCAATCAGTAGCAAAAGTCCTGGTAGCATCGCTATCACTGTATCAGCAAAAAGTTGGTCAAAGCTTGAAACTAATCGACGTACATATCTGCAGTGTTCGCCCAGGTGGCTTCGACGACAATCCTACAATAGCATTGTTAATCGAGGTCCTGAAAGTAATGACTAGACAAGTTTTCAAGGTTTTACTTCGATGCATATATCATAACGTCGCGGGCATCGAGCCATGTCTGGCTCGGAAGCGACATTATTGGGACTCTCCTCGATCGGGGTAGCAATAGCCAAGTTGGCGAGGAAAAAAGCGATGATTGATGTGAGACGCATCTTGAAAGAATATTGATCACGAATATGACTTATCCAAATGCCAAATATTATTCTTTATTATCGGAAGAAATCTCGTCGATATTTATATTCGACTTGAGATTCCCCATCGCGGATATATCTGTCATGATCATGGCTAGAGAGTAGTAGTGAAACTTACATTCATGTCTCACCATAAAGACACTAGACTATTTTCACTCCAGATGTCCTGTCCTGGTTGTTTCACCAGATTCGATCTTTCAAAAAGCACAGTAACCCAAACTGCGCAGATTATCCTGGCCAGCTGGGAAGTCATGAGCATTGATCAACCTGTTGGCACCTAAAAGGTTGAGCCCTAAATAACCTTATAGTTGCATCTTCACTATTAAGCCCCATATGAAGGGCAACCACACAAAGCAAACAAGAAATTTTGAGGTTTGCTCTAAGAAGAAAATGAAAAGCGCGTAGTAGGCTTGGTCAGCTTTTAGAGACATGGAATTGAGTTTGAAATTCTTGTGCTTCTAGCAACGAACTGATATCCTCCGAACCATAGCTTAACAACCTAGTTCCTAGTTAGACGGCATGTCACAGGCCATGGTAAAGGGGCGGTAAATGAGAACCTGTCAATTGTCATCCTCGAACTTCCGGGGTACATCTTGTACAACGCCCGAGATCTCCCAAATCTCACGAAACATAACAACAAGGCGGACTAAAAGTCATGTGCCTAGCCAATCCTTCATACTATACTCCTAAGGCCCATACCAACAAGGCATGCATGTCAGATGTCACCTATGCCCAGGTGGTGCTCGTGGAAGACATTCCACCTTGGCAAATAACAGCTACGCCTACGCCTATAATGGATAGAACCTATCAAATTACGTAGATTGTGAAACAACTTGAAGGAAAAACCAAATATGATCATTAGTAGAAAACGCAGCGAGACCAGCTCAGTACCTGCAACTCCTGCGCTATGCAATTCTCATAATCCCAGATCAAAATCCAGAGCTCTGTGTAGTTCTCCCCATTCGCATACCCGCTGCGGGATATACCTTCCGCTCCAACTCCCTCAATCCACATAACTCCCCACCAAAATACAAACGCACCGTAAGGGTTGAAGCCTGCTTCGCCAAAAGCCGCTCCCTCTGCCGACGCCTTTCCTCCATGATAACCGCCCATCGAGCCCGGACCTCCTCCACCCGCTTCTGCCTCACCTTCCACGACTTCTTCCACAAGTGCGTCTGGTGCAGCATCTCCAGGTTCTCATCTTTCGACCAGCCAGTAGGCCGATGTACATTGGGCTGGACCGGTTGACTATCATCCGATGCGATGATCGTGTCGATCGTGTCCATACGCCACTGCCACTTGCGTAGTGTCTGCATGTCGCTTGCATCACGACAGAGCGTTAAAACGCCTCTGTAAGCAAGGTAGTGTTGTCGAATGTGGTAGTCTACCTGGTAGTGCGCGAAGAGAATGGCCATATCCGGGTCTGCGGATGCATCCTCGTGGAGTCGAGCGTCGAGACTGTGCTCTACAATTTTGTAGTATAGTTGACGCTGAGCTTCGTTGATGACTTTCCAGTGGGAGAGGTTGTTGTTTGGAGTATTTGTGTCAAGTGGGGAGATGTTTTCATCCCGCTTGCTGGTGTTTGGGAAGTATGGTGGGTAGCTGCTTGTGATGTAGTTGCCTTGATCTATGTCTGCTTTCATTGTGGCTTCTGTGATGCTGAGGGGGCACTTTCTGCAATTAAGTGCTTCTTCCAAGGCTCTTGCCTATATACGAATTTGTTAGGTCGCTGCTCAATTGGGTGGGGTCATGATATTCTTCGTACCACCACTATCTTCTCTGCCTCCTCCCATTGCTTCTCCTGGGTGTGATGGTTATATGTAGCCATGTGAGAAGCCTTCTTGAAGTTCATAATGCTTTATGTACTCAGTATTGTAATGTTTGGTGGTTGTTGAGGAAGAGTAGAATGGTAGAGGATGTTGCGCGAAACATTATTTTATAATGTGTGAGCTTGTAAAATGATCTGTAGTGAATGCTCTTTGAATCGAGTCGTGTTTAACAATGGAATCCATTGATTTCGCTGCGTCAAAGCAGCAGTGGCGGGTTCCGAGCGTTCACTCCGCGGTTGTCTTTCAACGTGAAGCTTAATTATAACCCGAACAAAGGAACTCCTCTTATACCTTTATTTCGTAATTATAGAAAAAGAAACAAGAGGGGGCTAGAATGAACTGAGGAAACCTACCAAGATTTATGCGATTGCTATTAAACAAGTATAATGAGCTTCCGGTTATGAAGATCAACTGACATCCTTAGATCCGAGCGTGGTCGGTCATTCCGAGATTATGCGGGGCCCGTGATGCGATCACTGGGCCTCATTCGATCTTGCGCTGACCGCTATCTACTTGATTTGCACATGCCATCTTTATCTATCTGATCGACGTTAAACATGTGGGTTTCAGGTTTATTCTGCTTAACGTAGAAATCGTGGCGCTAGCACTGAATGTCGTCATTTCATCAGTATAGCGATCGACACATGGTGGCTTAAGCCATTTTTAGGCCCACTTCTAAATTTAAGCTAGGCGTGCTTGTCAGCTGATTTCATCAGCTTCCATGGAGCGGTGTGATCATTCTATTGTGCAATAATGCTATTCTCTGAACAAAAGAGTCATTTTGTTGTCTACTGCTGACCCAGAACCTGGTCCTCTACTAAGAGCACCATGAATAGTATAGGAAACGATAGGGCAAAGCACAGATGAATGTATTTAGCTTTGGTGTTAGGCAGCGCTACATTCATATCATCTCACGATACGTTCATAGACCTCATATACTTCAAGCAAGACTTTAGCCTCAAGTTCTTCCATTATTTCCTAATCAACGTATGACTTCTGATCACAACAATGGGCTTGTCTCCTCTTACTTCAGACAAGTGATTGGATGGTTATTTATGATTATATGTCCGTCAGAATGCAAAGGATACGCAATGTAAAGGGTCTCGAAGAAGCACCAACTGGGTAGCACTCTCGAGGCCCAAACTAAACCTCACGATCTCGACGACATAATCACGACAAACGCAAACGCTTAGTCGTCGAAATACACAAATGTAAATTGTTCGGAATGAAAACAAATAATGATCAAGCCGAAGCCCAAACACGAACCTCGATCGTACGCGCCTAAAACCCATCATCATGGATTACGAGTACTACTCCGATCTCTCCCTCGTCATCGTCGTCCTTTTCTCCTGCGGCTTTTCGATCCTGTACTGGCGAGTCTGGTTGCGCGTCTGGAACTGCCTGAAGACCTGCTTCCATCCCGAGCGCCCATGGGGCATCGTGAAGAACTGCTGCCGCTATGTCCTCCAACTCCCCCGTCGCGCCTACTATGCCTTCTATAGGCGCGTGGGCATCTCCGTCCTCTTCACCGAGGTGTTCCCCGATGACACCGATCGCTTTTTCGAAGAAGACCATGTCATCTATGACCATGATGCCGAGGTCCTGTCTCGGCCCCACGACTTCAATGAACCTCCAATTGAATTGGTTCCTCTACCTGGAGTAGGCCACAACTCCACTTCATCCGTCTATTCCTCTCACCATGACCTCCAGCAAGCCGAGGTCTATTCTCCCGTCCCCTACGCCAATTCTCACGAGAGCAAGGAAGACGTCCTTTCGCCTGACGCCGACGAAAGCCTCGTCGCCTCCCGTGTTGATGACTGGGTTGCCGCCACCGCCGAGTATCTCACTACTCTTTTCGATGAGACCGCCGCTACAGCCGCCACAGAGTGAGGTGGTGGCTTGCTTACCGGCCAAGGGCTGAGGGGGTCAGTGCAAGGCACGGGTGCCGCCGGCGGTCAGTAGAGGGTGATATCATGGGGGGCGCGGGGCCCATGCGGCAAGCAAGGGTAGTTCCGGGTCCGGGTGAGCGGCGTGCGCAGCCACGAGCGCCGTGATGAGAGTCGTCCTTGAGTATTGTTAGACAGTGAGATGAAGGAAAAGTTATGCATCGTGAAAGCATTCTCCAAATGACTTTCTTCCCAAAATCCTGGTAGCATACATCTGTCTCCCTGCGTGTAAGTAAGCAGTCCCTTCCATCACAACCTCGATATTGACTGAGCGATCAAACACGAGCAACGACTTTGCCGGCATGAATCCAGCCCATTTTGATGATTTGAGTAGAAGGCTGTTGCTTTGATATCACTACTGGCAATATAGCTTGACGGATAAATCGCAAATTAAAGGTCAACATCCTTCAGTACACGATTTTGACCTATACGACTCATTACCTTATCACACCATGCTCTTTTGGTCTTTTCGAACACACAGCTGGAGGTCTCGGGGGCAATGTAGACAGGACAAATTCCATTAAAATTAGCGCTAGTCACTATAACAGCCTTATGATCGGATTGGACGTGCCCAGTAAGCTAAAATGCCCGGGGAGCGCCCTTTTGCTGTGAACAAAGAGACCTTTGTCAATCAGGTTGACGATCTTTGAATCAGTAAGGATGCATAGAGATGGAAAGGAGGGAAATCCGAAGAGTAAATCGCATGTTGGTCTAGGAAAGAAGAAGTATAAGAGACTCCTTGAATCTGCGACGATTCTGACCGATAAAACTTACTCCAATGGGGTAAGGCGGGTACATCACGAGGACTCCATGCCATAGTATGGCGAAGCAAGACAAGGCTGATCTCCAGGATGGCAAGGAAAGTTGGGGACTTATCAGTTCATGAGGTCTCATGCAAGCTGGCGAGCTTATCAATTTCCTTTCGTGGACATTGCCATTGCATCTGTTTAGTGTGTAGGTGGAAGCTGTCGGCTGATCCGACAAGACAAGGAGGCGCAGATCGGCAGGGGGTCAAGGGACACTTTGGTATAAGCAAACACCAGGCAAACATCAGAAATGCTTCCATTAAGAAGTTGCTCATTAAGAAGCCTCTTCTTATTGGAAGCCTCCTATGACCAGAATAACTGTCATTGGATACCTTCTATATAGACGACGCCTACCAAATGACATCATGCTACCTCCTGGAGCTTTCTGTCCCAGGGCAAGGCCGATAGGAAAAGTGAACAATTGCGAAAGCTGCAGAAAGCAAATTAAGTGAATATCATGAATAACAACTGAATGTCGTTGATGCTTATTTGTTAGGTGGCCAAGAGCCTCCATACTGTACAGTATAGTGAGGAAGGAGTCCAGGACGCGCAAGGGATCTGCCGTCCGTCCTCATCGTCCAGCATGCCAACTTCAACACTGACTCGCGAGAAGGAACTGACTTTTCTAGACACACTAGTATATGCAAGTTCAAGTTTCAAAAAATTGCCTTTCTTTATCGACAATGAGCAAAATTGAACCCACCAAGAAGGATAGCTTCGAATTGCCCTCACAGGCAACTTGCTTCGAGCGAGCGAGATTAATTACCTGGGTATACCCATCCTATATGATCGCAGAACATGAAAATCGCGTCCTGAGATCTTTACTCAATGAGTCTTGCTCGGATGGTATTTCGGTGGTCCGAGAAGCAGCGTTGGACATTGGCCTAGTGACAGCTCATTCCGAAGTACCGATCTTGAACACGTACAGTTGACTGAGGAACATTGGATTGCGACTCCGTCCAATCAGCTCAGATTCTCTCGCACAGACGTGCCAATGCATCGTTTATGCTTTGTGATTCGCGGGAGAATAGCATAGCTATCCACAACGAAGGGATACGACTGTGTGGCCGCCAACATTCCTCATGGCCGTCGCTGATGATGCAGTCACATTCTTGGGCTATGATCAATGTTCCCATAACAAACGGAACTTTGAGCGGGAATGCTAGTAATGTCGCTTTCTTCCGGACATTAGTTCCTTGTTTCTTTCGATGGTGTGTTGTTGTGCTTTGTGTTGGGCCACATCACATTTGACAAGCCATACAACGCATTGAAGGATATCGAGCTTTTGGAGAAGAGTTCGAGGAAAAGAAGGGATACCAAACAAATGTACGATTGAAAACGACTTCGAAAACTGCGCGCGCACCGGCTTCAATCATTTCGGCGGACAATACGGCAGCGAGGCGGCTATGTTGAGCCTTGGCTCGGAGGTGGCCATCGCGGCCACGGGCGCCGCCATATTCGTCGTCTTCTCTGTGGTTGCTATTGTTGTCTGGGTGAGAGTCCGCAAGGAGCGACATGCATTGAGGGTGCTCGGTCTCAGACATGGAGTGTATACCCGCAGTGTAGGGTACACTGGGGATACATTGACTGAAATATCTCGGGAAGAAGGTCGTGCTCTCGGAGCCCATGGCTACCTTCCTTATGGGAAACCAACGGAATGGGGTCTAGTCGACTCGAGCGAGCATCTCCTGCGGCCGAAGAACGGCTCAGATTCGTCGTTCCCACTCCTGCAGAAAGCACGGTCACTTCGTCATTCGCTTTCACGATCCCGATCAAAACGACTCTCAAAATCGTCTCGGAGACATAGCCGCATGAGTTCGATGGCAACTGTGGCTGAAACGGACCTCCATCATAGTCCTCCGAGGGTGTCCCAGTCAAGAGATGATATCCCTCTCTCTGCTGTGGAAGGGGTCCTCGAATTGCCAGCAGAACGAACACCTCGACAAACCCCTGATCTAACTCTTGAGGAGCCTGGTTTTCACCTGGGAATGCGTCCAGTGTCACCGCCAGCCTGGCCACTGCCTTCTCAAAATGACAGATTTGGTCGGTTCCCAGTCGTGGAGAGCCGAAATTCGCAGGAAATGTTTGATCCCCCACCTAGAATCTTTGAAGAACCCCCATCAAGAATTCGAGGAGGAAGTGTCACTAGTCAAGCACCAGGAATAGCACCTGATAAGCCTATTCCGCCTCCGCCACCAACTGCCTTCCCACCAGATAGGCTCAGCTACTTGAGGAACGACTCCATTATGCGTTTGTCTTCCATGAGTCTCGACACAACAAACAGCTCAATTCTGGACGATGGCCGACAGGGTCCAAAGTCGCTTGATACCGAGCTGACCTCACCAACCTTCCCATCGGGTGGTACATCTGTACCATTCAGTGCAAACGACGTTGGTGTGAAAAATGGCCGCAGGAGTTTCATCGCAGCCAATACCTCTATGCCTCCTCTACACAACTTCCTCCCCGTCCGTTCCTCCTCTTCGGCCGAAGGGCGCAAGAGACCATCAATGGAACCCACTGCTTCTCCACGCCGCAGCTTGACAACCACTTCTCGAAAACCAAGCAATGCTAGCGATAATCGATTTAGCTTCGATCCTATTCCTCGTCGACAAGATTCGGTATCCTCCAACGGGCCGCAAAGACACCCATCTGTACGAAGTGGAACCCCCGTTTCAATGAATGGATATCAGACTGGACCAGCGATCAACTGGCGACATTCTAACTCATCTATGTCCGTTGTGTCACATTTCAGCCAGCTCCAACAGCCGGCTGTTTGGGAAGGTGAGCCTTACGATGCTGATCCTTTCTACGGTGGCTCGCCACACTCTAATGGCACACTGTTCTCTATTGGATCTCCGGCGCAGACGGTTGGTTCAATTCCACCAAGCCCAATGCAGCGATCTAGCTTATCCATCCGCGGTCAGCCTCTGCCGTCCGCTTTGAAAGGTTCAAACTCGCAACGAAAGGGCCACAGGCGCCAGAACTGTGTACGAATCTCAATCCATCCGCCTATGACTTTCGCTGGTCCCCCGTTCTCTCCCACGGTAGAAGAAGAGCCAGAGGATCTTGATGCAATGGAGGAGTTGGATCTGCGTGAAAGTGCCATCAACGGCAATGTCCAGTCGCTACCTTCCCTCCCTCCTCCCACGACCTCGCCATCGCCTCCCTCAAAGCGCCCCAGTCGACGGAACAAGCCTGCCCATAGCACATTGGGACCCTTGGCCGAAGAGCCTGTAGCTTCATGCAAAAAGAGTCCCCCTAATAAGAAACCCTATGGTACAAACCCACACTCCGACTCCGCCAACCTGCTCGGCAAGGACCGTGACTTGCCTGAACTTTTTACTTCCCTTCCAAACGAGGAAGGCGCCCTAACTCATACCCCCTCTCCCAAGCATGAACCAAGCGTCTGGGCAATCCCGGCGGAGGCTCCCTCCCCTTCATACGAGAACCACATTGCTAATGGCAGTCCCCGCCGCACAGCCCTCAAGGGCCCACGCAGCCAACCGGCACGAAGTGCCCGCAGCAACTCAACTCCAAAACCCATGGACCCACTACCACTCATGGGCATTGGTTCACCCACCGGTCTGCCTTTAATAACTGGTACCCAAGGCAGTGACTGGCGGAGATCAACTGACACATTGCATCGAACAAATACCGACGCAACAAGCCCCGGCCGCCGCAATCGTGATTCTCACACCCCGCTTGCTCTCATTGGTGCCTCAATAATTCCTGATACCTCAAATTATAAGACACGGAGCCGGAGCGGAACTGTCAAGGACCGTGTCACCATATGGGAAGATGCGAACCGAAGTGGCTCACCACCCAAGCCATCTGCCGCACACCTCGCCGGGAACTTTACATACTCTGATAACGGCTCCTCGCCTACCCGTCTTCACAACAGCATCCCCAGATCTCTCTCGAAGAACAGTCACTCTCCTTCCCGTATGCCCAGCCAGCGAGGTCTACCAACGCCTTTATCTTCTGTGCCGCGTGGCCTGACAACTCCGACAGGGAAGACGCTTGGTCGTGGGCTTGGTACACCGGGTAGCTTGTACGATGGTGATGGATTTCTGAGAGAGTAATTTACCTTATATCTTTATTTTTCTTCTTTCTTCTTCCGTTCTTGGGAATCATTGGCGTGTTTTTGTTTACTTTCTGTCTATGTGCTCAAAAGCCTTATACCTTCCTTCTCACCTGAAGGAGTTGTCTTTCATTTTGAGCTCTTCTATTCATATTCACCTTGATGTGTCATGTGCATCATGTTCTGTCCATTGGCCTAGCTAGTCGTAATTATAAGAGAGTCTCCACCATTACAGGGTTAGTCACTTACAAGATCCTTATCCTCAGTGCCAAAGATAGGCTGCTTCTTTCTGACTTAGGCGTTTTGCAAAACATGAGCAGCTTTGTCATTCTTTGTAATGACTTTGCTCAATGCGCTATGGCAACGGCCATAGACCAGCCTCTGAAAATCGCGATAAACCTAATGCGCAGTTGGAACGGCGATAGACTAGCCTTTGAGAACGGCGAGGTTGAGGGTATGGCGATAGGCAAGGAATCCAGCCTTCTCATTAGAGCCAAAGGATATTATAAAACGTCAACCGTCATGTAAATCTCGAGTCAGAGTGTGCACCAGAACAATCATGTTGTTATGGCCTGAATGGAGGACTTGCCTTAGAGGCCGCTATAATCCTTATGATGATTGTACCCGGTACGCTTGTTCATGAAGCCCGTCATCGGGGGCTTTATCAAATTGCTTTTTAAGGCGGGGTCTTTTGTCAAATCATCGAGGTTTCCTTTTAACGTTTCAAGATAGTTGACACTTTGTAGAGCATGAAGACCTTGATAACTGACCACAGGGTCTTGAGCCGATTCTCTATAAACTTGACATAGCATGCGTCAGGTTGGGAATGGTTTCGTTGATGCCAGTGGACTTCTGACGCGAGAAGAATGACAAAGTGCCTGTGATGGCATGTTTGCTAAGGCGAGTTCTAAGCGCAAGCAAAAAGGGCACCGAAAGCGTCACTGGAAGCCGAAGCCTTCTGGACTTCGACAGGTTGCAACAATTGAGCCTGATGACAGTACGCCGAATCAACACGGATATGGTCGCGTTGACAGCGTTATTCCAACCTTCGTGAGGACTAGCTTCAACAGGCATTATTCATTGACGCAAACGACCCAACACCAGGGGAAGAAAGCCTCAAGGTTCGCAAGATTCCAGTATCTCCTTGCACGGGAGAAGTCCAGACTCGATAGGGCGCTCAGATCGATAGAAGAACTTCATAGTGGACAAAGCCCTGTTTCTGGAAGTGGCCACCCGGCCAGCGTTCCTCCCTCCACTCTCAAGTCAGGTTCTAGCGGTCTCAAGTCAACGGATGACTCTGCTTTTAGCCAGGTTTAGAACTAATTAAGATAAAAGTGAGGTTTAAGTAAGAAATTGCATGGTTTGGGATATCTCATCTCAAGCTAAATTTCATTTGCCCGTTTATTCAGTGCGTCGCCACTTAGTCTCATCATCCTCCTCCCCATTCTCATCAGCTCCATTCTCTTCTTCCCGCTCATGCACAGTCCCGGCCCCAGGGCCAAGCGGGAAAGCAGGTGGCTCACCATCCGCAATCCAATTACCCTCCTCATCGAAGAACTCATTCATGTTCTCCGCTGTAATCCATCCTGAGCTCCCAGCTACAGGAGGCGGCAGATCGCCATTTCCAGAAGAGCCCTCGTAAAGGATCTTGGCCGCACCATCCTCATCATCGTCCTCGTCACCCGGCTCCACAGGATCAGGGTGTAGGTTCGAGCAGGCGGATACGGCGTTGTAGAGCTGTTGTGTGGGTGATTCTGTTTCGTCGGAGGTATCTAGCTCTGGTGGTGTATCTGTATGTTCAGCTGCGGATGTTTCATCGGTGGGAACGACAGTCAGAATGACACATTCTTCTTCATCGTCTGCTGAGGGAGCGGTGGGGATGGCAATTTGCATGTATAGTCCTTGGACGTCGGTATCGGTGCCTGGGACGCGCAGGCGCTGGATAGCGTGCAGGGAGATGGAGGGGTAGGGAATCGAAACTCCTGCTGAAGCACTGGGGGAGTACAGGATGAATTTACTAGTGGCTTTGGTTAGCTGGATGTGAACTTTTCAATGCGATTGGTCCGGGGCTCACTCAGATCCCACCCATGTATCCACGCCCTCAATGGCAATCTCGGTGCTCTCCTCGTCCTCATCAGCTTGCGCACTGGCTCCGTTTGCTGTCGCGCTCTCGCCGCGCAGAGCATTAAGAACGGGGTTGGCGATCAGGTCACGCTCAAGGATGACAATCTTGCATCGCTGGCTGTGGTAGTGCAGTACTGGTGGACCGGAGTAGAAGGAGCTCGGTGTGCGCGACTGGTGCTCCGCAATGGGAACGAAAGAAGAGGTCTCGGGGGCAGTGCTGAGAGACTCCATTTTTGAGGTACTGAAGGAGCTATTCCTGAGGCTTTTAGGTGTTTGGAAGGTGGGGTTATTATGATTGCGTGTGGTTTTTCGGGGTGATTGGAGGTCTAGAGGTGAAAAGTTGCGGCAGCTTTGGGGCGGAGGGGCTTTGTTCCGCGGTTCATGACAGCTGCTTGCAGGAGCTAAATCGCCTTTACTTTTTTGTTATTTTTTAAGTGTCCAATGAACTATTGACTTTCAGTTCATTGAATTGATATTAATTTCAAGCACTATTGCAGGTCTCTCGATGTAATCGAACATGGTGTCTTAATCCATTTTAGCTAACCCTGGGAGCTCAAGCTTGCAGTATATATATTCACTTAATTTCGTAGCTACCGCAGCGGATTGGTATTCAGCTTCCCCTCCAACAAGGTCATGCATACCCATCTGGGCACCATTATTAAGGTATCTACGTGGTACCTACTTCCAGTGTACGCTCCTTTAATAGAATGAATTTCACATGATTAAAATAATCGCCTAGGCATATCACTGCAATGATCTGAATTCTATTCAAACTTCGTCTATAGCTACATATATGATCCACGGGTATCCCTTGATACGAGATATAAGGCTATTTCCTTGCAACCTGATCGGCGACAGGACCAGTCCATCTTGAAAGCCATGCACAATTGAATTGTAAGTGTGAAAGAGCTGGTTTGAGCGACCAGTTGACGCAATGTGGACTCCTAAGCACCGTACAGCCCATAGTCTCATCATTACCTATCCAATAAACGTGTAATAAGAGGGCACTCCTGCCAAGGTTGACGTTGATCAGACCGCCAGCCTGAAGACTAATGCCCAGGACTGAGATCTCTGATGCTGGGCGAGCCAGTCATGCATGAGACGCATGACGCCTCTCCGGAAGGGCGGAGCCGCGCGTTCACTTCTAAGTGAAAAACTTAACTGATACACCCATGCAGAATCGAATATTCGGGCAGCCCCAAAAAGAAGAACATCTGCAGGGTGTCTGGTGGAAATTATTAGGTATCCACCCAGTTCATTCCACACCCAGCCCCCCAAATGCCCTGTCCAGCTCCTCTCCCTGATCCCGAGGTTTAATCGAAGGTATATTCGAAGACCCCTGATCGGTTTCAGCGCTGTCCAGAAGGCTCTCGGCATTTCGTCTTTCGGCATCTCCTTTGTAATCGGGGGACCCGGTCGCCTGGGGCTGCAACAGTTTCTCATCGCGGTCCAGCCACCCAGGAGCAACGCGCCGCTTCTCAGCTAAATCGCGCTGTTGTATAGATTCCTCCCATGCTTTGATCGCAGTTTCGGCATCTTCTCGTGTCTTTTTCAGGTGCTGGCCGAGAGACTGACATGCGGTGAGGATCTCGTCTGGATGTGCGGCATGTTCACCGCTGGATGAAACGACATAGCGGGCCTTGACGTCTGGATTGCTGGGGTCGACCGTCACGGAAGGAGGGAGTGTTGAGGTGACCGACTTGTAGGTGTAGGGTAGTGTAACCGAGGTAGGGAGGTTGATGAATGGCGAGACGGTGAGGGGCACCTGCGCGAGGAGTAGGTGGGGGCCTGCATGATATGAGGATTGGCGCAAAATCGAGTGAAAGGGCATGAAAACTTACGGTAGGAGTCATACATGATGAGATGGCAGGGTTGGAAGTGGGGGGTACGATGGGTGATGCGGAGAAGCGAACCAACCGCCCTTTCGAGCGCCCGGGTGATCTCCTCTTAGCTTAGTGTCCGGACAGACAATCTCGACCTTTTTAGATTTGACTCCTACCATAACGAGGTAAACCCCCGGGGGCCGTTTAAGATATCAAAAACAACGACCAATACATTTCAAGCTTATCTTTTCCGATCGGGGAAAATGTGTGACCCATTCCTTGTTTTGAAAACGCTAAATCTAGGCTAAGGCGGGATTTGATGCTTCGCGGGCGCTAAACGAAGAGCCTTGGAAGCACAATTCAAAGCTTCCGGGGAGATCGGGATCTTTTGACCGACACATCGATGTGCTTCACATCTACAGGTCATATCTCGGGATTGAAAGTGCGAATCCGACTCGTCCCTGCGGAGTCCCACGCACTTTATTCCAAATCCGAATGATCTTAACGGTCGTCACATCGAGCCTTGCTTTTTATGGCTTAGCGGAGTGTTTATCATCAGATCCCGTCCCATGGTGGATCTGTTTTACCTTAAAGACTCTTGTGCATATGAGTTCATTCTCGGCTCAAGCCCGGTTGAAGGGAAGAATACAGTTTGCCACAAACTTCGAATTCAAACCCCGGTTATTCTGGACGTAGGGATGAACTCGAATCGGCCAGGTACATGTAGCCGCCTCGGTAATGGCGCGGCCCCAGATGGCGTTGTTAACCCTAGTGTTCATGCACTTAATCGAAGGGTCCCACCTGGAGAACAAAGGATAATGAAGTGCAATTGCTGTGCCGTCCCGCAGATGGACCAATGATGTCGAAAATCCTGGAATTCGACATGGTCAAATCGCTCTTGATCGCTGAATCGTCGATATCGAAATCCACTTTATCTTATCCCAGATTTAATTCCTAGAATTCCCACTGGAGAAGGATTCCGTCGTGTGTCATTTGTCATGTGTAGACTCTAGTAGCCATCCAAGTCTCCACGGCCCCGCAGACCATGTGTTTGACTTGGGAACTCCACTAGCGGAAGTCGTTAACGCAATTTTTTTTTTTCTTTCTTTTACTTTATCTTATGATCAGCTTGGCTCAATTCAATTCACACGAGCCCCATCGCTTTGTTGTGTGTCAATATTCCCCTCCCGATTATTTAAATAAATTCATTGGGCATGGACTTGAGAATTACGCCGGTTTGTCCGCTTATCTCACATAGCTTGTCGCAATTATTGATTCCTTGATAGGACCCAAATTTATATTTGCCTACAGATGAAGCCGCCCCCGGTGATTGGAAATCGTATGTCTGTGGATCTTCTAAGGAAGAAACGAGCTAACGTGGACTATAGCGAAACGACATCTATTGCATCGAACATTCATGCAGGGTTAATAGACAATGGGCGAAGGTACTTTTTTTTTTTGCACTTCTACCCAATGACCAAATGCTTACCAAGCCAGCAGATACCAATCTCTCAGTGAACAAGCCTATCCGTAGGTGATCGCGACAGTTAAGCAGAGATCCGATGTTGATCCTTTCTCTTCAGTGTTCCTGCCGATGAGCAAATGTTCGAGGCTTATGAATCATAGTGGGTGTCATCTTCGCGAAAGACCTGTCCGTCCACTAAACATCGACAGTCACCTGATGCTCATGACCCTTGATTCTCATAATAAAAACCCTTTGTTCTATGCCCCAGTTCATAAACCAAAGGTGTGTCTCATGCCATCCAAGCTCATCGCCTTTACTCAGACCCAGCAGCATATTCTTGACATTGGAACCGGGAATGGTACATGGGCCATGTACGTTCACAACCCTTCGTGACGTCACGCGAGAGTCTAACCTCAACATAGCGATGTTGCCGATTTATTTCCAGATAGTAAGGATCCAATCTAGTCCTGGAAATTAACTGCGATTCTAATTGTCATAGCGACGGTGCGCGGGGTGGATCTCTTCCCGCCTCCAGTAACCTGGATCCCGCCCAACTGCATTCTGGAAGTCGACAACATTCTTCAAGATTGGACCTGGCGGGATCCCTTCGATTTAATTCACCTTCGAGGACTCGAATGTGCATTCACCCCGGAACAGACAGACCTCTTATATAAACAATGCTACGAGTGAGTTTACTGATCAAATCCCTCCCGAGCCGCACTAATGTCCTGGGCTCAGTCATTCGGCACCGGGCGGATGGATCGAACAATTCGAGGTCAGCTGCATCATCGAATGCGATGACAACAGTATGGCCGAAAATAGCGTTCTCCGAGCCTGGGGCCCCAATTTAGGCAGGGCAGCTGTAAAATCGGGCCGAAAGGCTGGAACTGTACACACCATGCAGGAATCAATTGAGAAAGCTGGGTTTACGGATGTCCATATCAAGGACTACAAAGTACCGATCGGTCCGTGGCCCCGAGATAAACAGCTGAAGGAAGCTGGTACTGCCAGTTTTCGTCACTTGTCAGAAGGTATGGAGGGGTATTGCATGTGGCTTTTGACCAAGTTTGGGGAGCCGGCGCCTTGGTCAATGAATGAAGTTATTGTTTATGTGGCGGATTTGCGGAGGGAATTTCTGGACCCGCGGAATCACTGCTATCATAGGGCGTAAGTCGCCTCCATTTGAATTATCTTGATCTGAGACTGACGGAGTTTATAGGAGGAGGATATGGGCGAGAAAACCGGGGGGTTCTGCTGCGCCGAGAATTAAAAGGGAACCTTCTCCTTGATTTTAGGTAAAATAAAATATTTTGTTGGTGGATGTCTCTTTAGCAAGCGAATTTGTTTATCATTTTTGTTCGAATTTTTAGAAAACAGGAAATGGAACGGGCTGGCGCAGTGATACGAATGAAATTCTCAGCATCCTAATCTCAGTATCCTAAAGCACCTTAACGGTCCGAGATCTCGGCTTCTCCCTCGAATGGTCTTTATCAAATCTAGGGCAAGAGAAGACGAGGCCCAAGAATAAAGTTGAATATCAAACTCTCTGGATGTTCCATATGAACTTTCCAAGAACATCCCTCAATCATACTCAACGCTAGTATTTCCAATATCCTTGCCATGCCTTCCCAACGTTTTGAATTGCAACATACCCTTGTCAGCAAACATTTCAACCTGTACGTTGTACTCGAGATTGTACATCTTTCTACGTATTTTTGATCAGTAACTGCCGGCTCGCTATGGATTAGACTAAGACGGTATCGCCTAGATTCCACATCTGACTTGGCATCGGGATACAAGTTGGTAACAATACTACTTTGACAACCTACGATCCATCGGGGGGTAAAGCATTTTTGACAATAGGACCTTGATGTTGCACGTTAAGCCGTTCCTTTCTTCAACAACGTTCTCTCTGAGTTTTGTGAAACCCCGAAGTCCTTTTGGTTGGTCCATGTACCAGAGTCTTCAGGGGCTGAAGTCTGGACCGAAAACATCCGATAGGTATTAAGAAGCTTCCCCAGTTATTTCCCCCGCACCTTGGGAATTGACATTCTACAGAGCTTGAGCCAAGAGGAGGGTTACGCTTGTCCCTATCTACTGGTACATTTCCACTGTCACTTGTTAACGGTAGCATTGAGCCCTGAGCCTGACCACCGCCACTAACCTTCGCATGTCCTTAGCATAGTAGCTCTCAGAGCTGTCTCACACCTAAGACTGGACGTCGGCAAAACTATCCAACCCAAAGGTCACCATGGGGCACGGGTGGTATGTTCATGAACCAAACACCTAAACATCAGGAGACGTCCATGGATTTGAAAACTCTGTAGACCGGATTTAGCGCCAATGAGAATATAAATATGTGTCTAGCCTCCCAGCAAGTAATTTCGATCAAGCTTACCTCCAAGAAAGACAAAAATAACATCACTTTCGTGACATCAACTCCATCAAAATGTTCGGCAAACTCATTCTCTCCGCCGGCCTGTTCCTTGCTGGAGTTCAGGCCCAGCAAGCTGCCAATTGCATCTACCAGTCCTTGATGTGCGGTTCCGCGCTGCTAGCTGCTCCATACGGTAAGAAAGACTTCTCTAGATCTTGGAATGGGATCAAGTTTGCATTATGCACAGGCCTTGATCTAATTCATCTAGTCTACACCCCGGCTCAGCTTGTCGCTGCTGTCAATGACACCGTCTCCATCCCCGTTCTCTCAGTTGCACAGGTCTCCCAGACCCTGTTCCACTGCACAGATATCATCGGCACAATCACCGGAAACGCCTACTGCTTCGCTGGTTGTGATGTCAAGCCCGGTGTTCGCAACGACCAATGCATCATGTAGGGTATCCTACTACACAAGTCTCCACTTTGGCACCTTTGAGAAGGGCCATTTGTGGCTCTATCGTCAAGACTGATTGGGCAATTGCCTGCCAAGCAGAGATGTATTTTTTAGGTTTTCTCTCATTCATTGGATCAAGCAGGCACCCCCTCTTAGCTCTCTAGCATATTTAGTCGTATATCTTATATTCGGCCAAGCGGAAAGAGGAATTCATTCATTGCTAGCACTGTTCATATTCTCTTCCTAGATCCGATGCAGAGTATGCCACAAATTAGGCAGTTCATTTATTGTCATTTGAATTGTCATCTATTGATTGATCGTAGAAGGAGGCATTTCGTCCAATCAATGACCACGTAGTCGCCACGACTCTTAATTCTAAAAGACATCAATAAGATATTTTCTTTGATCTCTCTGGCTTGTTCAAATATTCCTAGGTCGTCCATCGTCTACGATTGCCAGCTCTGTTATACGTGAACATGCTGATTGACAAGTATATCACGCCCTAACGCTGAAAGAATTTTACAGCAACAAAAGGATTGTTCTGAAAAATAGCCACGACTCTCCCAACACACGGTCTCATCCAATCAATCATAAGCTCCAACACTTCCTCCTATCTTCAAATCCATCCTGGCGTAGGAACAGGATGTAAAAATGTGTTCATCCCCGACAAAGTCGCCCCAAAACACCAGGTTTGGCACTGCTGAAAGCACGTAGGAGTAGGAGTAGATGGAGGAACAGTAACTGTCACCGTACTTGTTGCCGGAGGACAAGTTTCTCCCGGTGCCAATTGGCACTCATCATCCTGGGTTAGACTGAGAGAGGGTAGGCAATCATTTACGCAAAACGAATTTCCGGTGATATTCCCGAAGATATCATCGCAATGGTATATGACTTGGGGAAGCTGCTCTGCAGTGAGTGGTGGGATCGAAGGCGTTTGGTTGACCGCAAGAGCAAGTTCGGTCAAAGTATAGCCTAGGATGCAGCGAACTGAATATTTGGCCCCATAAAATCCAACTGATAATCTTACCGTAGGTTGAAATCAATGTAAAGCCACATTTATCGGCTTGGTAGATGCATGGTTTGACGAACGCATGGACTCCCATGAAAAACGTGGGCCACAAGGAAATTGCATAAAGGTGTGAGGGAAGCATCTTTTTCCGTTGGTCTGTACCTTGGAAGGAACCCCTTGACTTGTTGTATTTTGTAGGTATGCCGCACACTTAATCAAGCCAGTATATAGTATCGCTCTGAAGCCCCCGGGACGATGTCATTTTGGCATCTAGGAATAAAGTTCCCTGGCTAACCTTCTATGCTATGGAAGGTGCAGTCTAGATTCATGTGTCTCACTCGTGAGATGCAACCCTCGAGATTTGATTCGACTATGATGGTATCATTGCAACCCCGGACGTTGGACTACACTCCGGGGTTGGTTACGTCCGTATGATATTCGGCCGTACCTGCATATTCGAGTATGCAGATAGACAGATCTAAGACCAACGCCTTTGGTATTTGAAGGTGCCATACCACTGTGCCGCCCCGGAGGAGCAGGGGGTTTCAAGGTTCTAAGCTTGTCCCACCCATCAACCATATATACCGGCAAGGCCCTCAGGTCAGTTTTGGCTATCACGAGTGTAAGGGACATGGGAATGTATAGAAAGTGGCAAGCCTCCACTGTCCAACTAGTCAGAACATGAATAAGTTGCCATTTTTGCCGAGCACTCATATTTTGGATGAAATCTGAGGTCGGGACCTCCAAAGGGCGATTCATCGCTCATCTTTCTCTGATCTCTCGAAAAGGTGTGATGTCCAACACTTGGCAGAATATGCGGTCTTAACCTGGCCCACAATGACATTGCCCCTATGTTCTGAAGACCGAATGCCTAGATTGTTGGCAGATCGTGGAATCTCCCCCTAGGACCAATCGGGTTAGATTCAGACACACGCCATGCGAGCTGCATGATTGCATGATTGCACGCACATTGGGCAGCAGGAATGATTATGGTTGCCGTCAGAAAATGGTTCTAGGTATTGTCAAATCACATCATTTTCAGTCATTTTGTTGTCCTTGAAACAAGAATCCGGGGCAGAATCCGGTTCCAAGGTTAGAAATCGGTGGAGGTCAAGTGGCCTGGGGTTTCAGGGCACGTTCGCTGCCTGAGGTGTCCATGCAACTCATCTTATGAGGCTCATGCCTGTTTTTTTCATATATGTAATCTTGTGAATGTGTCACAGTGCGGAGAAGTTGATCACTGGACCTCAGTAATATATAGTCGTTTTTTTATATGTGACATTCCACACATGGGCGGGTTGAACTAGAGAAGAGACAGAGACAGAGCTAGGAGGCCCAGCCCGCTTATTCAATTTGTTTCTCTTTTTCCCTGCAACTTCCTTCCACACGCGACCCTTTCCTCCTCCCCACGATTGGATTATTTTGAACAAATAAATCCTGATTTGGGTCATAAACGGGAGAATCTTCCTATCCTATCTCTTTCGCCCTCTGTGGGACTTTCATCCCGACGTCCGCCTGAAATCCCACACCCCGCCACCATCTCCGCGCGGTCATATCCCCCCTCTCCCGCCCCTTACTCTGATCTCCCGATTTCCCACAAAGCCCCCAATCAGAGTCAAAATGGATCGAAATATCGCGCGTGCCGTGAGGGAGAAGAGGCCGGTCCCCGAAATCGACTTCTCCCTGCACCAGATGGAGGATGGCTCCCAGGTCTCCACATTGGAACGGGTGGTCAAGGGTATGTTGACAGACAACCCTCACTGCGGTCGCCTTTACCTACAATCTGATAACTGACATTTGGTATGAGGAAACAGAGGTCCAAGCGCCGGCCCTGAGCACCCCTCCCGATGACATGTTTTGGTCTCCCGACGATCCATCCAAGCCCAACCTTGCCTACCTGAAGCAGCACCTGTATCGCGAAGGTCGTTTGACGGAGGAACAAGCGCTATGGATCATCCACGCCGGTACAGAGGTCCTGCGCCAGGAGCCCAACTTGTTGGAAATGGATGCTCCTATTACGGTCTGCGGTGACGTCCACGGACAATACTACGATTTGATGAAGCTGTTTGAGGTTGGCGGTGACCCGTCGGAGACGAGATACTTGTTCTTGGGTGATTATGTCGACCGTGGTTATTTCAGCATTGAGGTGGGTTTTCGCAAATTTGCATTTGCAGGCGTTTCGGTTGCGCGATGCTAACTGGTTGGATAGTGTGTGCTGTATCTTTGGGCGTTGAAGATCTGGTATCCAGATTCGCTCTGGTTGTTGCGCGGAAACCACGAATGTCGCCACTTGACCGATTACTTCACCTTCAAACTGGAGTGTAAACACAAATATAGCGAACGGATCTACGAGGCCTGTATCGAGTCGTTCTGTTCTCTGCCGCTGGCGGCGGTTATGAACAAGCAGTTCCTCTGTATTCACGGTGGTCTCAGCCCGGAGCTGCACACCCTCGAGGATATCAAGGCTGTAAGTCATTTTGCTTCACCTCATTTGGAATCGCGGTCACTAATTTTACCACAGATCGATCGTTTCCGGGAGCCCCCTACTCACGGTCTGATGTGCGACATCCTCTGGGCCGATCCTTTGGAGGAATTTGGGCAAGAAAAGACCGGCGATTTCTTCATTCATAACAGCGTTCGCGGTTGCTCTTATTTCTTCTCCTACCCGGCTGCTTGCGCGTTCTTGGAGAAGAACAACCTGCTTTCCATTATTCGAGCACACGAGGCTCAGGATGCCGGATACCGCATGTACAGAAAGACACGGACAACCGGGTTCCCTAGTGTGATGACCATTTTCAGCGCTCCTAACTACCTCGATGTTTACAACAACAAGGCCGCTGTGCTTAAGTACGAGAACAACGTTATGAACATCCGCCAGTTCAACTGCACCCCGCACCCTTATTGGTTGCCCAACTTCATGGACGTTTTTACCTGGTCTCTGCCGTTCGTTGGTGAGAAGATTACCGATATGTTGATCGCCATCCTCAACACCTGCTCGAAGGAGGAACTGGAGGAGGAAGAGGAGGAGACTCCTGTCTCCGAGACGATCCCCGAAGGATCGGTACCCGAAGGCCCCGTCTCGCCTCCTATGCCCATCGATACCGAGTCCAGCGAGTTCAAGCGACGAGCCATTAAGAACAAGATTCTTGCCATTGGTCGTCTCTCTCGTGTCTTCCAGGTGCTTCGAGAGCAGTCTGAGAGTGTCAGTGAATTGAAGACAGCGGCTGGCGGCCGTCTTCCGGCCGGTACTCTCATGCTGGGTGCGGAAGGTATCAAGCAGGCCATCCACAACTTCGAGGATGCCCGGAAAGTCGATCTGCAAAACGAGCGTCTACCTCCTAGCCAGGAAGAGGTTATCAAGACCAACGAGGAAAACCACCGTGCAGCTATGGAGCGTGCGGAGAAGGAAGCTGCCAACGACACTGGGCTGGCGACTGTCGCCCGACGAATCAGCATGTAAGTTTTTCGATCGGTGAAGGCATTAACTATAGTTCTAATTTTCTTTTCCCAGGTCTGCTGGATCTGGCCGCAACCGTCAGCGTCAGCGCGAAACGCAGTCTCGGGAGGCCTAGGATGGCCGTGGATTTGGCCGAATTGATATTATGAAACGATCTATGCATTTCCTCTTCCTGCCCTCCAGCGCACACGCCCTTCTGCCACGACATGATCGACACGATACCCTACCGATCTGCTTGATCCTACCTATTGCCCGACTCTTAACTTGTGCATTAACACATTGAAAGTCTGCAGGATGGCTCCAGTTCACTGTGCGTCGCTCCTCAAGGGGCTTGCTATAGCCGGACTGGACGCCGGCATAGGGGGTTTCAAGGCGAGAAAAAGAATATCATGTAATGATGGCCTAATTCTATCACATTTCATTTTTCATCTTAAGCAAAGAATAGTAAAATCTAAAGTATATACTGTAGAGCTGTAGGCCTTGATCCGCGGAATGCCTGTGGACCCGTGCCAAGCCCGATTGCCCGCCCTCACTTCCAAACCAAGTCCTTCGTCCACCACCCGGTTACGCCGAGGACACGCGCCCCAAGTCCTTGCCACAGCACTCGAAATGCCTGCCAGACTGCGCGGCACGCTTCAAAGGAGCATTGCGCGCCCCCTGGACAGCGCCGGTATCTTCTACTGCCAATCTTGCACAACATGGCGACGAGCGCTCTCAACGCGTGCCAGCATTAACAAGATTGCGCCCGCGCGCCGAAGCGATCGCCTTATATCCTCGAAAATCTCCTCTCGACCCATCACAACTTCCACAGCCGTATCTACGGTTCCGCCGCGGTTCAAGGAGCTGCATGATGCTTTGAGCGAAATAAAGGATGCGACCATTGAGCAGGTTAGCGTGAGTCGGTTGCAGCTCGCTCTGCGAGGATTGGAATCAGAGACACCTTTGATTCGTATTGCGGGTGAGTGTCCTTGGACCAATTGCTGTTTGCTATTGGTATGGCTTTTTGGGTGATGTGGCTGATCCCTTCCTTACTTTAGTCCTTGGTCTTGACAACGCTGGTTCTGCTCGGAAACTTGTTCGATTACTTCTTGCTGATCCTTTGGGTCCGCGCGAGGACTGGGAGGATACTTTGGAGGCCTATGAGTCTGATCCTTCTCAAGGATTGCTGATTCGGTGAGAAATCATCCTATATTTCATTAACGGATCTAGGAGTGTAGGTACTGACTCTTGAAAACTACAGATATGGCGAGATTTCAGAGTCCATTCCTAATGACTTGCTTCCTACAATCGCGGTCCAATCATCACTTCTGAAGAAGGGAAACCTGGAGATTCTTGTCAGTTCCATCGGCTCGGAGTCGAACTCTACTCGGACGACACTAGATGCCGACATTTTCCTCGTGCCTACTGTCACTATCGAAACACCACACCCGGGCCGGAATAACACTGTGCGGTATCCCGTACACCGAAGTATTGTATGCGGAAGTGGCGTGGATGGATTGCTAGCGTTCAGCTCTCTCATGGGCCAGTCAGACCTAAAGAATGAGGTGGAATCTGTGCGTGGTGCTATCGAGCTTGCCGTGGAGAACAAGAACCCCAGTGACGGCCGGCTCTCATTTGTGGATATTGAGCGTGCGACAAAGGCCCTTGATCGCATTCGGGAGTCCGTGCAAAATGCCATCGAGTATGAGCGTGGCTGGTCTGGAAGTGGTGTGCAGCCTACGATTGATTGGCTTGCTTCTACCTCTCAGGTGACTAAGGAGGGCACATTGAATCCTGCCTTAGTTCCATTAATCGAGTCTTTGCTTGATGCCGCGGATGAGGGCGTCCTTGCCCGAGATGCCAAAGCTCTTGAAGGTCAGGCCGTTGGGGTTCCCTCAGAGAACGTCCGACTCGAGCTTGAACGCGGGGTCGTTGCTTGGGCCGAGCGGGCACACTCAGAACTACGCAGCTCCCTCGAGGCAGGCTTCGCTAGTCCCCGGTGGCGGGGTCTGGCATGGTGGAAGCTATTCTGGCGCGTCGACGACGTAGGCATGATCACATCCGAGATCTTGGAGAAGCGATTCCTGCGCCGCGCAGAGCAGGAGGCAATCTGGTCCTCGGGCCAATACGAGCAGGCTGGCCTGCTAAACGACCCGAAACCCGCACCTCCTCCAGACTCGGCTTCAGACTCCACCCTTGAGCAATCTACTCCGCCTCCATGGCCAACTCAGATCCCCGATATGCGCACTAAGCTACTCACAACTACCGTCCCCTCCCTTCAAGCCCTTGCTCAGAGCCTGGTGCTCTTTAGCATCTCCACTACCACCCTCTCTTCCGCCCTCTCTGCTCTCACTTACCTGTCTATCCCCTCTGCCTCTGTGTACGAATCATGTACCCTTGCCGCAGTCGGTCTTATTTACTCTCTGCGTCGGCAGCAGAAGAAATGGGTTGCTGCCCGTGGCTTTTGGGAAGATGAGATCCGGGAAGAGGGTCGGGCATCTCTACGTGAGACTGAGGATCTCATGCGGAAGACCGTTCGCGAAGGCGGGAAGGAAGTTGAGGATTTGACAGATCACCGTGCACGGGAGGCTGTTGATCGGGCTAAGAAGGCTTTGGCTGAGATTAAGGCTTGATCTTTGATATCCTGTATATGTATGACTTTGAATAGACCTTTCTAGATGTACAATCTACTCTGCTATGTACCAGTTGAATACCGAGGATATACAACCTTACACTAAAGTGCTAAAGGAAGATGGATTGGATGGATAGCTCGCTTCTCGACGAGCGCAATAATGGGGAACAAGCTTTACAGCTCCACCCTCTTTGTTTCAGTCTCAGTCATGCTCGGAGAAGTCCTAATCTGTGTTAGAGTAGATCTGAGCTTCGTGAGATCCCCGCAGTGAAACCAGCTTTGAGCTCGATATCCAGGGAACATCAAACAATGGCTGTGTGATCTTTCAGCTATTTTTGTTTCCGGGCTGTCAGTGTCAAGTCGGAGATTTTACTCAAAAATGTGTATCTATGCATATGCAGCTGTCCGTAGACCTTTCCCGTGGTTTGTTATGGAACACCTGCATTCTTCCGTGCCACCATTTCTGAATATATATTAACAATCTCCGGGACTTTTAAGCGGGATATTCCAAGCCCTGGAAATGTATCGCATCAATATTTAAAATTACTTTAAGATTAGATTTCAATCATTATCGTATCCAAATTCGCGTACATCGAGGAACACATTCCTTAATCTAGGCACCGTTTCAGCATGCGCCCGAGTGTCCAATCCCAGCCCACAGCGTGGGGGCACCCGAGACGGACTAACTTAGATCAGGAACATGCGGTGCACCAATTCAAACAAGATACACTGCTCATTTCTGATTAATTTTCTTTTCCCGAACCCAATGGTCTTGTTTGAAATCCACTTGCTTGGGCCTTGTGGAGGGGTTTGAGGGGGCAGTTAATATCCGATCATCAAGGGATTGGTCAGGACTTTTATCATTGAAGGACTATGCTTAAGGCTGCTTTTACCTTGTTTGTTCACTAGTGGTCGTTTGGGCCCTAAAATCGATTTTCTTTATCTTGTGGCTTGGCCCTTGTTTAGATCTTGTCCTGTCTTCGTCCTTCGTCCTTCGTTTGGTGGTTTTCCTTGATATCCCCGGATATTCTTTTCGCTCCTTGCCCTTGTGGCCTTTGTCCTTCGTTTTATTATTGACCTTTCCTCCTCTGGAAGGAGTTGCTGGAGGCTTCAGTGTTATCCTCACTCAGGTGAGTTACTCCAAGGTTTTAATGTCCTAGTATGATCTTGTATAACTAATGCACGGGTGTAGATTCCGACCAAGCATCATCGAGATCGTGCTATTTGTTGACGTCACTGAGAACGCTTTGAATGCTACATACAGTAAACGGTAAGCTACATACCTCAGGCGCTATGCCAAATATATCCCTATATGCCTGGTGCCGGCCCTTAACAAGGGCGCCCGGAAGCAAGGGGTCACTCGGCAAAGGGAGCCTCCACTCTGATATCCCAAGCGCTTGAATAAACAACTTTCGATGGCGCTTGATTGGACGTCTGGAATCACATTCTAAAATGTGCCCCTCGCCTACGTCGCGTCTTATTAACTGCGCGTGGGGCCCTGGAATACTTTTCCTTTCATACTAACTCTTCTGCAATGACAGCGACACTTCCGACAACTCCACAATATCTAATACCTTTCGATATACCGCGACGCCATACCGGTCGATACGGTACTCCTGGCGAGTCGTTGGCCTTACATTCTCTTAAAGTCATTCCTTTGAATTATCGAGCGCGTTGACGTGGCTCGACTTCCTTTCGCGATGCAGGACATTCATTTCAAGGCTGCCCTCGTGGCCGGTCTTGCTATCTTCTCAGGCGTTGCTGATGCATTCTGGCGTCTCCCCTGCCGTGGTCGAACTGGCCTTGCTCGGCTGGATCCGATTGTAGACCCGGGAAGGATCTCGTCGCATGTGCACTCTGTTCATGGTGGAGGAAGTGAGTTGACCCTAGGATAATCGCTAGTCATTGTATACACTTGCTGATTACCAATGGCAGACTTCGGCATGAGCTCTGATGCGGAGACTCTGCGCCAGTCAAACTGTACATCCTGTGCCGTGATGCAGGATATGTCAGCCTACTGGACTCCAGCACTGTACTTTATGCACACAAATGGCAGTGCACAAGTCGTCCCAGAGGTTGGAGGCATGCTGAGGTAAGTTTGAATCTAGCCGCGTCTTGTATAGTAATAAATTAACGCTTTACAGTTACTATCTTTTATACGGGGAGAACATTACTGCCTTCCCAGATAATTTCCGCATGCTTGCAGGAGACACGTTCCAGCGAAACTTTACCTGGCCAGTTCCCGACCCACCCAAGTCATCATGGTCCGGTGCTCAAATATCTCAAAAAGCACTTAGACAAAAAGCCCTAGGCTTCAACTGCCTAAACTACAACGCCGCCGCTGAAGGCGCTCTTACGCGCCATTTCATGCCCAACAAAACCTTCCTCGACGCGCACTGCACTGACGGCCTTCGTCTGGAACTCATGTTCCCTTCATGCTGGAACGGCAAAGATGTCGACTCCCCAGACCATAAATCCCACGTTGCGTATCCTGATCTAGTGATGACGGGAACATGTCCAAAGGGCTACGAGACGCAACTAGTCTCACTGTTCTACGAGACAATTTGGAACACATACGCGTTCAAGGACGTCGACGGATATTTCGTGTTGGCGAATGGAGATCCTACTGGATATGGGTACCATGGCGATTTCATGTATGGATGGGACGATGGGGTCCTGCAAAAAGCTGTTGACACTTGCACGAGTGCAACGGGTATTGTCAATGATTGTAAAATCTTCGATTTGCAGAGTGAGGATGACCAGCGCCAGTGTTTCTTTGAGGAACCTGCTGCACTTAAGGGTGAGAATACTCACATGCATGCTGATGGGTTGCCTGGGAATGTTCCTATTGCGTGGGGACCGGCATATGCTTCTCCTATGGTGGCGATGGCAAGTTCTACGGCAGCTTCTCATATGGCGAAGATGGGAACTGCCACAGCGGCTTCAGTTCCAACGACTACTAAAGCGACTGAGGTGTCGGGTATTGCTCCGTCTCTATCGCTTGGTTTTGCGTCTGGAGCCAATGTTAAAGTTGAGGCTGTGGATACTGCTGCGAATGTTGCGACCACTTCTTTGACTAGTTCTACAACTAGTTCGACACCGACACCGAAACCCACTGCTGCGATCGTTATTGATCCTGTTACCGAGGAAGTGATCTATCTCCAGCGAGAAGTTATTGTTCTCATTGATGAGCATGGGAAACCCTACTCCACTAGAACAGGCAAGGCGCATGTCGTTTCGACACGCACATTCACGGCTACGGAGACTTCTACTGTTGTTTCATATGTCGCAAGAGACACCATTCCGGAAGATTCTGAAGCGATTGATTACAACTTAGGACATGCGCGCAGACATGTTCACCACCATGGCCGTTTGCACAAGAGAGACAGTTACTAGAGACTGTCTAGAGCACTAGCAGATTGAGTCTACGTTGGGTATGCCGCATATTCCACTGTCCTGCTGGCTTATTGGACTGTGACCAGGAATTTTATTCGTGTACATGCTTTCTTCTGCCTATATTGGATGGTTCACAGGTGGTGGTAACCGTTTCTTGTTGGTGATATATTGTCATTCTTGTCATTTATAAAATTCAATGTTTCCTGGTCAAAATTGAGGTGTGTTTAAAGTTCCTGGCTTTGTAAGCCTACGTACCGGATTTTCTCAGCCACATCTTTGGTATCCCCCTTGCAGGGTTCTGTATTCGTACTAAGACCTTGCCGCTTTTTGCTCACTGACCTCGGGAGTAGAATGTGAGCGTCTATATGTAGACATATCACCTAAGCATGTTTGACCAGTAATTGCTCACCATTTCAGTGACGAGAAGTTGATTGACAATATAAGTGATACGATTCTGAGGCTCTCATAGGATTTGCCATAGACTCAGATATTCACCTTGTTGTTCATGTCTAAATATTTGAAGATCATAGAGTGCATACTCCATGACGTCGAAAAGTCACAAAAAATAGTGCATATAGTTCACCGCTATTGATCTATCGCGAGAGCTTTCCCATAGAAGTACTGATCATCTGTCTTTGTAACTAATGGTCTCAGTAAGCCTGAGACTATACCGCTTATAATATCCAAATCATAAACCTACGGTGGTAAAAAGCCCTTTTTTTTTTTCGAATGAGACCAGCGTACGTATTAATTAGCGGTGAGTATCTTGGAAAGAAGCTTTTGCATTTATAAGAAAAGTATATACGTTCAGGAAAGACAAGGATATTTGAAAGATTCAAGCTAAACGCATTCAAGCAAACATCAGACATGAACATTTAGAATCAGGTTTGATATGGGTTGGATATAGGAACAGGGTTTGTCCATAATCATGCCCATAGATAGCCCAAACGATTGTCTATTTCCTACACCGGACTCCAATTCCGAGCCCGGCTAACTGATACCTCGGCTGGGCACAGTGAAACATAATATAACCCTCACGAAAATTTTCGAAGGCTTGGAAAGCATCTGGGCAGGGCCGGAGAACCCACTCAGTCTCTCGTGTCAAAACCTCAATCCGCTTGCAGCTCAATCGTAACTGGGCCAGCGGCGTTGATTTGCACACTCTCGCCTGGTTTGCGAAAAGAATATTTGACTCATTCGCCAGTCTCATCTCCTTATGATAGGAAAGGACATCATTCACGAGATCAACCCACTCCGCAATACCCTGGATTGAAGTCACATATTCCCCCAATTGTGTATCCTCAGAAAATATTGATTTTGGAAAATGAAACCAGGCGTAGGACTCTCCATTGCCCGTCCGGCTCCGAAGCCAGGAGGGAAAGTTATTGGTCATTCGCGAAAAGCCTTGTGGAAACTGATACTCAAGTCCACAGGCGGCAACCATATCCATGCTGCTCCTTATAATACAGGCCGTTGCATATGGTCCAAAGAGTTGAGGGGTATCGTGGACCAATAGACTAGCAAAGTGATCATAATGCGGGTCACCGTGAGATGAACCCTCACCAAATACTTTTGCGAAGTGTTGTAGTCTTTGAACATTTGAAGATTGGGTGTCCTCGAAATAGAGGAACAAGGCCGTGTAGACACCGACATATACCTGGATATCAAATGGACTTTTTTGAAACAAAAAATGGGCCGTATCGCACCCGGCAGCAATACACGGCAGAATCGGCTTGAGTTCTTCGGGAGAGTGACCTTTTTGCATAAAAGCCTCTCTGACTCGGTGCTCAAGTTTGGGATTGGGCGGATAAAATTCCTGGCCTGGATCATAGGACTGGTTGAGAAAAAATGATCTCAAGTTGCTTTCGTATGTATTTATCATCAAGATAGATTCAAGTCTATCCTTGATTCTGAGAAGGGTTCTCTGAATCATTTTGAAGATTGATGTTGATATATGGCAATGAATAAGGAAATGAAGTTTTTGTAGTTGGTGATGAGGAAAAAGTGGCCCCGGGAATAAACTTACTTGTAGTACTTAAGGAATTATATACCTAATCATTTGCTGCTTCAAATTGATCCTTTCAAGATCGGGATGGATCGGAGATAGACCGTTCTCACTGAAGACCTGTTAGGCAGCAATACATACGCACGGTTTAATTGACACATACATATAATAGTGGTCTGTAGATCAGTGTGACACAAAGTCCTATCAACGCGAGCTAGTGGATAGCGGGAAATACATGGGCATAAGTACATAGCCTTTTGGAACCATGGGAAATATACCCGTGGACGATCATTGGGCAGTCACGTTCGGTGACACTTAATGGGAACTCATTGCATTAGTCTAGCGTAGGCGATTCTTTTTCTATCATACATTAACCCATAATGGGTTTAGAATGTATGTACTATGATCAATAGGGATAGGAACTCTAAACAAGATTGTAAATCATATCTAATCAATCTTCGCTCATGCATTTGCCAAGTATGCATCTGACCCAGAAGGTGTGCAGTCTGTTTGCGGAGTAGAGCAAAAGTAGACGCTCGGAAATATCTACTCTGTTGATACGTCGACCGAATCGATCGGTTTAGTATCATATTTACCCAAAGCAGCTACCTCCATGCATATGACGAAAAATGCTAACAATATCCAATAAACAGAGCTAGGCTATCTATTCTAGGCCGAGATCTACAGTGGTTCCGCTAAGGTGGAATTGGCAAGTTGAAGCAGTTCGCAGATGTGTAGTCCATACCGAGTTTTAAGGCCGCGCTTGCAACTTGCCCGATTGACTACTTCATCCTTTTGCTGAGCATCTTCACAAAGGTTTTATAATTCTTGCAACATGGCACTGTGACAGGTTAGTCCTCGGGGTCTACTCGCCATTTCGGAAACCTCTGTTTCAGGTTAGTAAATGAAGTACGCGCGAAGGCCAAGCCATGTGATACTGCCAATAATAAGGCCAGTATCACATTTGACGGCCTGGCGTGTTCAGAGTACGAGAGAGTACGCTGTTTTGTGTCCTGACAAAGCTTGCCGGATTTAAAGATTCATTGTTGCGCCCCATGCAACTGATATTGTCCTTGGTTATCCCAAGCCGTCGGGACAACATGTTTGAGGTCTTCTTAGCCTTCCCATATATCTGCGCCAAATTTGCATGTTAGACGTGAACAAGTATATCGCCGATTATTTTGACAGTCCAATTTCCCAATCTTCGAGCAGTCGCGATATCTTCTTGAACGAAACAGGTTTCGTTAGGAAGACGTCCACTCCTGACTCCACTGCTTGTACCTCGTCGCGCAAGCTACTAAGTCCAGTTAATGCGACAACCTTGGCCGCGATGCAGCCCCCCCGCTCTCTTTCAATCGCACGTATAGCACGAGTTGCTTCAAAACCGTTCATTACGGGCATAGACATGTCCATGAAAATGAAGTCATACCCCAGTAGCGTCTCTGCAACCAAGTTGACGGCTTCCCTGCCATTCTGCGCTGTATCTACAGCTGTGACGTTCCGTTTCTTCATAAAAGTTCTTATAAGTCGAAGGTTGATATCATTGTCATCGACCAGCAATATTCGAGGTTTGCCTTTGATTTCAGAAGAGGAGTCGATAAGAGCTGAGCCAATGGGCGAGGAAGTGGAGGATGTGGAGGAAGGCGCGGCAGGGCTAGAAGATGCGCTTCCAGTTGTGAGGGGAGAAGAGCCTTCCGTATCTGAAGTCTGGCTAGAAAGGTTACGTTTCACAGGATACATGGCGCGGCCGCCGGAATCTGGCATAGGATGGGTTGATCCGACAAGGGGTGATCCTAGACTTTCAAATGACGGCGTTTTGAGACATTCAGTTGATGGGTTCGGGCTTGAGTGCTTCGGTCGGTCCGGGATCACGAATGATGCTTCGGAAGGGTCTAAGCACGGCGCAGGAGATGCCGACTTTGGCTCAAGGCAGTTCAAGATTCCTCTGGCAAGCTTCTGCGGACCACAGGGCCGACGAACAGTCTCCACAGAATCAGCAATATGCGACCATTGCTTCCTAGTGTCACTCGAGCAGTCTATGTCGTTGCGGAAAACAAGGAGGCATGGCAATGCGGTGTGCAAACGAGGGGATCCTTCATCACACAAGTCACTTTCGTTCGCAAGTAAAATATCAATGTGTTCATCAGCGGACCAAGGCACCAGCTTCAGCCCATACCAGCCTGTAATGTACTGAGCAACTGAAGACCAGAAGTGATACTCGTCAAGATGAGAAGGATCTATCCCCCATATCGCGGCACGCTTCCCAGGAAATTTCAGTTGAAGCACTTGCGAGGGTACTGGAAGTTTTTCCTGTTCCGAGTTCTTGACGCGAGGTGTCGATGAAAGACTTCTTTCTCCCACTGGACGCTCGAGGGGGAATGTCACTTTGACAGTAGTGCCTTCGCCTACTCGGCTTTTGATTCTGATGTTTCCATTGAGTGTTCTCACAATGCCGCGAACGATTGATAAACCAAGCCCAGTACCTACCGAAAGTGTGTCCTCCTGTGCGAATGGGGTATATAGACGTGTCTGAAGGAACTCATTTGAGATACCCTTACCCGTGTCTGTGACAGTCAACGTCACGATGTCCTCAAGACCCTGACGTCGAGTACGACCCTTTGAATTCTCAGTTGCTTCGATTGAGACAGAGACCCGGCCCTTTTCGGTATATTTTAGGGAATTCCCAAGAAGGTTCATGATTAGGCGCCTCAGCGAGCCGGGCTGAACATTGTAAAGCCAGTCATTGTCACTGATATCGACAACTACCTCCACATCTGGATTGGAGCCAACTTGATTGTTCTCTGTAGATGACGTGGATGAAGAATCTGATGACTCCCCGATGAGATGGTTAATTGGCTTAGCTAACTTTCGGAGATGGGGATGCCCCAAGCACACGCTCTCCACGACTTCCTCTGTTAGGATGGCAACGTTTGTTGACACATGGAGATCCATCCGCGCTGGAATTTCGTCCGGGGGTTTTGGTCTCCATGGATCTTTCTTGCGCTTCGACCTGTTCTTCTGTCTCTCCAAGGACAGTATTTTGCTGAAATCCAAAACTTGGTTCATTGTATCCAAGAGAGTCCGGCCGCATGCATTTACCGTTTCGAGAAGAGACTCTTGAAACTCGTCTAAATGAGTCCCGCCCAAGAACTCGGCAGCTGCTAAGACGCCATGTAATGGACTGCGCAGTTCGTGAGATATAGTGCTTATGAAGTCCCCCTTTTGGCGGTCTGAAACGACTGATTCAACACGGCCGTATTCAGTCATAACGGAAGAAGCGAAGCCAAACATTGAGGTCAGATCGACTGCCCGGCTGAAGACTCGTGTCGACTGGGGAGTCCAAGAGAAACACCCTGCAAACCATTGTGGATTGTTGGCATTCCATAATGGAACAAACATGACCTGACTCGCGTCAGGGAAGTAGGCTTTCAGTTTGTTGGCTTCCGAGGCCCTGGATGTTGGGTTATATTTCCGAGAGGCGCCGACCGATTGCTCTTCATCTGAAGTAGACAAACTCCCGTCCCGATGGAAAGACCAGAGCCTACCTTTGGGATAGCGGCGAGATAGTTTGTTTAAAAACGCATTGTCGAGTTTGGCAGCAGGAAGTGATATCTCAGAGACTGTCTGGTATGAAAATGGATCCTCTCTGGTGGAAAGCGCAAGAACAGAGCCAGAAGTCTTGCTACCAACGGAAGATGAAGGGCTACGGGAGCTGAGGTCTGACGAGCAATCGCCGTTATCCAAAAGTATCACACCTCCAGCACCGTCCAGGTCCAGGCTTTGCCGTAGGAGGTTCGCAGCTCGTTGAAATAGCCAATCAGTGTTACTCGAGACCATCGAGCCGCTATCACTCTGTTTCGAGCTTTGGGATGACGGTGCAGGGCTAGCTGACATGCCAACCCCCAAGTCCTCGGTTGAGTCTGGACTCAGAGGTCGTGCGTTTTCATCTCGAAGGGGTGTATCATTGTTCTCGGACTGTGCCCTGCGAATATTGGAACCGCTAGTTTGAGAGTTCGCAGATCGGCTCGCCCTGCGATAAGGCGATTTATACGAAATAGGGCTGCTGTTTAAACTGGGCGAGCGAGTAAATGGAACAGTATCGGCGAAGCTGGATTTGCCGTCCACGAAAAGACGAAGACCCCGGGATAACCGCGAGGCACGGCGTCCTTCAACAGCCTGGCGGCTGACCTGTAAATAGTCCATGACCATCGCTGCCACTGTGCCAAGTATATCCTTCTCAATATCATTCAACCCTTGCCGGGGTTCGCTATCCAATATAAACAAGCATCCCAGATTGATGTTGCTGTCGCTCGTTAAGGGCGTTCCGGCATAGAAACGGGAGTGTGGCTCACTTTGTACGAAGGGCAGATGTCGGAAGCGCTCATCCTGTTCAAGGTCGTTTACGATCAGAAAAGGATATGTCCCGGCTTGTTCTTCGTCTGACTGTATGTTGACTGTTTCCTATTCGCAGAAATAAATCAGCATCAGAAAAATGTCCTGTACCTGGGAAAGTTCATGGGAACATTCATGGGAAAGTTTGTAGGTGTAAAATTACATGGCAAATATTCCAAGTGTTTGATAATGTGGACGTTCCGGCAAAGAGGTTGTCACCTTTTTTACCGAATAATGTCGAGCTTCCCACGTTGGTCGTTTTCGTAGCCTCCGCTAAAATGTACTGAGAGTCGCGGTCCAAGATTCTAAAATGAACAAGTCAGACCGAATCCCTCACTAGACAAGAGTGAACTTACGTTATGAAAGCACGTTGTGCATTCAGGCGCAGAGCTGCTAGCTGTGCAAATGATGTCAGAGTCGTATTCGGGCTGTACAGACGACTGGCCTCGATGGAGAGCGTCTCAGAGAGCTCGTCATCCAGAATAGAATCGGCAGAAACGGAAGCCGTAGATGGGCCAATTGTAGTGGTCAAATCGTCTTCAGGGGGCCATGTCGCATTTAACGCTGCGGGGTTTGCTGGCTGGAAGTACCGATAAACTTCGCGAGTTTGACGGTCTGCTTCATGGTCACAAAGAGTCTGCTCTGTTAAATCATTCATGTTTGAGAGAAAGCCAATGTGGCTGTGATTAGGGCTCGGAGGATGACCTTAGACGAGCTCTTCTTTTTTGGGGGAAAAAGATGAAGGTTGGATGAATTGGGTGGAATGGGGGGGATGCGTTTCCACACGGTTTGCGGATCCAATGACCAAGCGCCGGTGACGTCAGCCGCTTCAATATGGAATATGGCTTCGACGATCACCCCGGACGATCTCAAAGCCAACCAAGTTTTTTCCCCCACATGTACAACCGGCATATTTCATGTATATATAAACCCAAAGGGCACTGTTTACATTTCCTTAGGGACGGCTAGTCCACCGTGGCGCGCCCTACTCCCATGGTCCCAGGATGGGAGTTCCCCGGGTTTTGTGAAGGGCCGACCAGGGCTATTCTAGACACTGGCACTAAGCCTTTCTCGCAGATTTTATAATAGTGGATACGCCATATCCATTATACCCTATTAGATACCTAGGTATTCGAACGGGAAATAAGAGTCATCGTACTTGCATTTTTTATCGATAAAGGGGCTAGCTTATCTTTCCAACGACTCAGCTGTTTCTTTTATGGCTGGATGAGGACGAACTAACTACGCCTAAATCTCAAGTCGAATAACGATCAGATATGACGTAGCAGTAGTTTCTTTTATGGCTGGATAAGGACGAATAACTACGCCTAAACTTCAAGTCGAATAACGATCAGATATGACGTAGCAGTAAGACAATAGTAATGAAGGTAAGATTCCACTTTTGACTGTGGACCAATTTGTGCTCAAACAGCAATCGCAAGGCCCTCGCGATGGAAAGAGATTAGGTCATCACTAGCCTCAGCCTGACCGGACCCAAAAGACTGCAAATTCCACTTTTCAACACCTTCCACTCCCTCCAGGTCATGCGCGAATGCATTAAAAAGCTCTTTGTTAAGCCGCTCGTATTCAGAATAATCCTTGGGCCAATCGCCGAGGCGCTCAACGGCAAGTTTGAGCATGCGCAGGTGCTGTCGGACATGTTTTCCATCTGCATTTTCGCCTGGACTGGAGGCGGATGACGGCGATGACATACCCGAGATAACCTCCATGTCCACATCGCCCGTAGACGACGAGGATGGGTCGATGAACACGCGTAGGGCGTTCTCGTGCAGCGCGGCCGCCTTTCGGTAGTACCGATAGGCTAGTTCGCGCCGGGCCTTCTGGCTTTGATAGCCTTGAGCCACGCTGGTATACATCTGCGATAGCAGCACGGTAATCTCGACGGTGCTCGGGTGGCGGGGCCCATGGACGCGAGCGCAGTTGTATACAAGATCCTCTGCGAGCTTGATGGATGCCGTGTAGTCACCAATGAGGTAGCGACTAATGACCAGCATGCGTCCAAGAGCAAGGGTATATGCGTGGTGCGGCTGTGACAGGGCATGTACGTCCCGATTGTTCCAGAGGGAGGTCAAAACCCAGACCAAGGTGTGGTAGTCATGTTGTTCGTCGAGAACCTTGATCAAGCTATTGACGTTTGCCAGATCCAGCTGTGTAAACTCGACATTTTGCTGTTTGAAATAGCCTAGCGTGTCGCGCAAAATCATCCCCGATACGCTCAGCATGTACTTCTTAGCCGAGTCTTCCGGACCCCTGTTGATCTCTTCACCGGCGATGAGTAGACCAAGCTTGAACACCAGTTTAAGTGTTGCCTGGGACCGGTAGCCATGGCAGGCACCGATATACTTCATCGTCGCGAACGCCAGGTGGCAGGCAGACTGGTAATCTTTGGATTCGAGCAGCTGGGCTACGCGGTTATAACTAGCGATGGCCACTGAACGGGCAAAGTCGCGTGAGACATGGCTGCTGAAATACTCTAGAGCCGTCTCGATGAAGACCTTGGCCTGGTTAGAGTCGATTTCCAGATTGGAGCCCTCAGTTCCCAGGAAGAAGCTGGTATATTGATCCACCATCTGAGTAGCAGCTGAGTGACGGCGGCGACTGAGTAGGAACGCGTGCATGCGGGCCACCTTGGGCGCTGTCTGTTGCAGGTTCGCAGTCTTTGACGCGAGAATCGCCCGGAACTGCTCAAAGTATAAATACTCCGTGGTCAGGGAGGCTTGAATCTCATTCAGCGTAGTCGAGTCGTCTGCAGATTCCCGGATGGTGTATTCAAGCTGAGCCAGGAAACCAAGGCCTAGTCGCCGGTTCGAAGTCTTGTCAAAACCAAGGGCACTGGCACTATTGCTGGACTTGATGATGATGTGGAGATAAATCTCGTCGGCGAGTTCCCTGGCCTTATGTATCTGACCAATTGCAATGTATCCAGATGCGATGCTCTTGGCCGCTGCAGCCAGCTTGATTGAGGATGTCTCGGTCGACAGCACTTGCACAGTCGTCTCCTGTAGCAGCGAAAGAGCAGCTTGTACCTTGTCTTGCTTAGTGTACAACGAGACGATATTTTCCATTTGGGACAGAGCTTCCTCGTGCGCCCATCCGTAGCTGGAGCGGATTGAAGCCAGTCGCTGGGTGCGAATAGAAACCACCTCCTGTAGCTCCTTTGTAGTCATGTTCTCCACTTTTGAAGTTGTCAGGGCGGCGTTCTGTTGCTCATAGATAGTATCGAGGTTGGTGCGGATGTCCTGATGATCGATCTCAAATTCACTGGATTTGACTTGCAAAAGCTCTTCGTAGAGTTGAATCGCTTCCGCTTCATATTGCTTGGACTCATGGCATATATTCGCCAGCGTTTTGGTTGCCTGTATGGTGATCGACGCAGTCGCACCGAATAGGCTAATGCACGATTTGCGATATTGCACGGTCACATCGTGAATAATGGTGGCTTCACTGTTGGCCATGCGCAGACAGCGGACATAACTTTCGTAAATGTTCTGGACAAATGTCTGGTCCTGCAATTTCCGGCTGATATTCGGAGTCTGAAGGGTATTGAACAACACCCGACAAGGCTTCAAGGCATCCGCAAAACGATCTTGTTTCAAAAGCTCTGTCGCCACGATCAGAAGTGGCTCGAAGGCATCCGGGTGACAGGTCTCAGAGTCCTTGTTCAGGAACTGAACGATCTGGTGATAATATTCCACTGCGATGGGACGCGGACGCGTAAGCTCTGCCAAGGTCCAGAGCTTTTGGATCACAGTGGGATGCTCCGTGCCGAACCGCTTGGTTAAGTCATGCAGCATATCCTGATGGATGGTGATAACCTTTTCGGGTTGGGAGGTCCGCTCGTATAGACGGAGAAGGCTCCTTGTGACTCGCTCCAAGGTTTGATCTCCGCACACTTGCCGATCGCGCCGGGCTGCACGATAAAGCCGTGTCCGTGTATCCTCCTCCTTAATCGAGTGATGCCGGTAGCGGTAGCAGTCAGCAAGGCGCTCAGCGAGTTCAATGCAGTACTCAACATGGGCCGATGGCAAGACGACATTTTCGGGCGATGGCGTAAACATCGCGGGCCACAAACTTCGCAGCACTTGTTTTAAAACCCTTGTTGCGTCGTGCCACCGGTGTTGAGACAGGTAAATTTCCACCAGCGAGATAGCCGACCTACTGGAAACCTGATCGGCACTCGACGCGCTATATACTATTTCTGTGAGGGTTGACTCTGTCATCACGGATGTTGTGGACGATGAGCGCATCACTTCGCGAGAGGTGGACTGGATATGCTTTTCCACCTCCTTGTGGGTGGTACTTTGCTTGCTAGTACTTTGTGCGCAATGTTTGTAAACTTCGAGCGCCAATACTGATAGTCCCACGGACTTCATGACCTGAGCAATCTCCAACAAATGAGGCACCAAAAGTTCGGCGCTGGGAGTGTTTTTATCATACTCTTCCCAGAACCCTGCAAGGATTGACGCGGCTTCATTGTCTCTCTTCTGGCCTTTGAGGAACTGTGTGTAGGCGAAAACACCTCGCACCATCGAGAGCTTGTGCCCAGTGGAGTGGTTGGACTGATATGCATGACTAGCCTGCTGCCACAGCTCCACATACGTTTGTTCGGCCTCCAAGGTATGCTGCTCTGCCTGCTGATGCTCGGCCTGGTCCAAAAGAGTCTTCAGGTCAAAGGACAAAGAAATAAACTCGTCTGCCTCGACACCATCAAAGGCTAGGGTGGTTCCTGTCTCCACCGTGTCCTTACGACCGTATAAATGGACCAGTAAAGACTCATCTAGCTGTCGGGATCCGCTTCGCTGCGGTGTGCTATCGGCAACGGACCCTTCCAGAGATTCATTAATCTCCTGCGCTTTGCGATCTTCCTTGATCAAAGTATAATGCTCAGACAACTGCGTCAGCGTGGAGGTGATCTCAACGCTTGTCGCCGTGTAATGAACTTTATAGCATTCCACCAGCAGCTTGAGCATTTCAATGCGCCAGGTCATGACTTCCGTCTTGGACTCGGTGATTTGATCCGCCGTGGCCTCTAGGAAGAATTTTGTCATCTGCAGTGTGATGAGATGCCGGACTGATAGCATATTCTGACTCATTTTTGCTGCCTGATAGAAGACCCGACTGCTCTCAGCAGGCACAATACTATAGATCTGCCTGTAGAATAGCGCCTGAGAGATGATGGCCTGCAGGGTGGCTGGGTGATTGTTGTTCAGAATCTGGCGGTACATGCACGTTTGAATCCCATGAATGGACCGGAGCGATGGTATAATCTTACTCGCCCATACGGTCATCTCGAGGAGTGGCACAGCAGAGCTGGTAGGAAAGACTGATCGCAAGCTCTTGACCGCTGTATTGATCTCTTGATCGTTGGTGCAACCAAAAGCAATTTTGACATAGCCTGCCCAATAGCGAAGCGCAAAGTCCAGCAGGCAATGTTTCTCCAGCAACTGGTTCGTAGTCCGCCCATTCATTGGGTCCAAAGAAGGCTCATGATTGTCGGTGATGTTATGTTTTGTGTAAAGTAAGAGTCTCTGCACAAAGTCAACCTTGCGATCCTTGATCGCGGGCAGTAGTTTGTGCTTCGAGAAAACGTCCAGAATAGCAGTGCGCACTTGCGCATGTCTAAGATAGACCAACTCGTTTTGGAAGAAGACAAGCGAAGCAACCGGCTTCAGCAGGTGAGGGATGTCGACGTCTTGATTCTCGATGATGGCGGCCCTTTCGGGTTGGGTGGAGAGAAGAGCAGCTAATTCTCCCTGAGTGAGAGGGCGATTTGCAGTAGCCAGCCAAAGCAAGATCTTCTTCGTATCATCGTTCAGCTTGGATTGCAAGGTGTGTGAGATAAGATCGATGGTTTTGTATCCCGCCTGGACAATGCTATCCACGGACTTGGAGAGTGCGGCTTTGTTTGGTGGATTCTCATCGCGCACACGCTTGGCGGTCAATTTTGCCCAGAGGAAGGAGCCATCAGAAGCATCTGTGATCTTGGCAACCGTCATCTCTTGGTCTTCAGCCGACATAGCGTCAAACGCGTGGCTCTGGTTAAGAATCTTGCGTGTGACCGCCACAACGTCATCGAAGACGAAGCCCAGATTGACTTGCACCGTCATCTGGGATGGCACTGACTTCACTGCCTCGGAAGCGAGCATGATCAATTTCAAGGAGGGCGTTTTGGACACCGCGTCATGCAAACGACGTGACATGGCTGTTTCGCCACAGCTGGCCTCGTCAACACCATCAACGACCAAAACCAGTTCTCTAGCGCCCACCAGGCTAGCCTGAAGTGCATTTGACAGAGTATTCCAAAGCAGATCGTCATATGATGTTTCGTCGACCGTCAATTGGCTCTCATTGTAAGCATCAGCCAAGATCTGATATAGCTGGACGTTGCCGAGGCGTTTATTAAAGATTTGCGACAAAATAGTCTTGGCTATGGCGGTCGGAGTCGTGTTGGCAGGAACCCGACCATCTGGAAAGGCTGGTTAGAACGATCTGGTGACATGAGGGGGAAAATACTGACTGATGGGTGCCAAGATAGACGTGTACCTCATCCCGCCTACAGGATGCTGCAAATAATCGTTTATCACAGTGGACAAGACCGTCTTCCCGGAACCTGGCTTGCCGGTGATGGAAAGCACCTGCTGCTCTCCCTTCAAGAACCGTGTCAAGTATGGCCTCACCCACATACAGGTGGCTTCCTCGCGCTCCTGGGCCGAGGGGGCCAAGGCTTCTGTAACATGAGCGAGTGCTGGGTCTTCAGGTTGCAGCCAGTCTTTGAGTGTATTTATTCCGACCACTACGCGATTATCAGAATTGATCATATGGATTAAGGGGCTCTGAACTTCACCTTTATTGACATCAAAACCCTCTCGCGTCAATTGATGACGCCACATAAGTTCCGACACGTGCTCGCATCGACCACGGAAGCTGTCGATCGGACTGGGAAAAGTGCTGTAGATATCAATTGACACCGACTCCGAAGAGAGTAGCGATCGGTGGAAATGTCTAGCGACGCAAACGACGAGGGTAACCAAGTCCGCCAACGCGAGAATAAGCTGATCCTTGATATCCGAGGATACCAAAAAGAGCTCTGCACGATCCAGCAGGTTACCGAGACCGGCAGAGCAGCGGTAAAAGAAGCCAAAGAGGTCCATAAGGGCTGAGGCATTTTGCTCACCCAACTGCACGCTCAAGGTTAGTGAAATGACTTCACTGGCCATGTAAAACACTGCCTTCCACTTACCTCAAGTAGACTCGCACAATATCCATAAGAAAGCTGAGCAGCGAGGTGACTGTCACCCGCAAACTGCTCGATCTCCGAATCAAATGAATGTACACGCTCGACAAACAAGGCCGCCCATACAAGGGCCTTGTCAAAGCTGCTCCCTTCGGGTGGTAGCTTCTTCATTCTCTCGCACCGTATCCATTCCAGCAGGCTGGCATAGTCGGTATCGGATACCCGGGAAACCGCATGTTCGTCACTGTCTCGGCGGGAAAGAGAGTTGACTACATCAGCGAGAGTGTTTTCTTGTCCATTGGACTTCCTGGTAGTTTGCTGATATTGATGACTGATGCGCTTCTCCTTGGTCACAGCCGCGTGCTGCTCCAGCATGTCTGATGCCTGCCGCAGACCGAGAAGGGAAGTGGATGCTATGGGAGTTACACCACGCGGTACTGGAACCATAGCTGGGGTTATCCTTTTGTCGTAGTGTTATATATAAGAATTGTTTATGTGAATCATTGCTCGATTTCTCAATCCTGAGGCAGGACAAGCGACTAGACATCCTTATACCCATTTCTTCTTCCTATTGCGTCAGGAAACACAGGCAGTTTCTTCTACAAAGTCCACAACGTCAGTATGAGGCAGCTGCAACTCAAAAGCTGCCCATCCAAGATAAGATTTACAGCATATCAACGGGATGATGAAATTCTTCGCCACTGCTAATGGCATTGCTTGGTCTGGGCCGCGCGGCTTAGGAACTTGATTGAATCATGTTTGCCTCATGGAATAGATATAATCAGAGCGTCAATGGCTGAAAACGGCTATATGACCGAGGATCATAGTGTGCTGTATTTGTAAAGGGTAAAGATGTCCGAGCCATCACTTGGAAATAGAAGCAAGGTGGGCTTTCTTGAGCTTGGATCACATTGGTTCGCGAATTTTGGAAGCTAGAAGGCTATCTCACCAAAAGAATGACATAGATTGTGATGCTGAGGTGGTACAGGAAAACTCACTACTTCGCTTGGAAGAGATCCACGGTACCACAGCGTGGGGTCTATGAATATTTCCCAATGCACCATGGTTATATCCAAGGGAAACCAACGACGACGCAGATCTCGGGGTGAAAGAAAGGTAAATAGAACCATCACCTTTGAAGCAGCTGGTCAAGTGATAAATGACTACTTTGTTGTCCATCTCCTTCAATCGTTCAAATACCAGGAGGAATATGTAGTTCAAAGCACCCAATTCAGGGTCTGATAGAATCTCGATGCTGGGCTGCAAGTCAATTTCAATCATTGTTCCGGAAGACTACTGGCAAGTTTATCTTTCGTTGATCAATGAGGCGAAGATGATGTTATCAATGGGTCCAGCTACGACCCAGAATGCCGACCAATTCTGATAAAGAAATCACCTTCAAATACCTGAAATCACCGAGATGCGAGCCGAGGATAGATCAAGCCGATCCACGGACTAGTCATTCCACTCCGGCCGCGTCCCGTGCCGGTCCTTCCGCCATAATCTCATTATAGACCCACATGGACGCAACCGGCATGCTGCGCAGATCATAGGATCGATCATACTTACTTCATACTTGGTTTTCAAAATTGTAAGCATTATACAAAGATTTGTTCGTTGTATGTGATTCTGCAAACATTGTGGACCAAAGACATAAATTTCATCTGGGTTACACTCAATCCGCGCGTCAGACCTAGAAGCAAAAATACATTGGCGAGTGGAGAATTGACACATATTTGTCACCTCCGAACCATACTTCAACCCAACCAGACAATCATCAGGATTCCGCCATGGTCCGCTTGATCGTGACTTCTAGTGCTTCCGTGCCCGGGGGCAAGTCAGCCCCATCGTCATTCTCATCAAAGCATAATTTCCACAGGTCCTGGCCATCCTCTGCACCTAGCTCTTTAGCTCTTATCTCGTCCCGAACTCGTACAGCCAACCAGCCTTCCCAGCCCTGTAGTGTGACCCGCTCTTCATCTCGTGTCCAATCAAAAGGACCACATATATTCCCCTCGCTTTCTTGTCTACCTCCCCATCGCATCTCATGGGTCTGCGAATCAAGATAGAACCAGCGTAGAGTGGGGGGCGTTTCGCCTGTGATGGTGACGAACCCTGCAGTGTTACCGGGGGCGAAGTCAGGGTGCTGGTGAAAACCACCACTTAGCGGAACCAGCTGTGAACTGGGGCATTTGGTGATGTATATCTGGACTGACGGTCAATTCTACTCCGTATAGCTAATAGGCACAAGATAAAACCGTATACAGGCCAATTAGCTGCAAAGGATGGATCTGACGTGCCTTTTTATCTGGGCCCAAGTATATCTTCGCGTTATGAATCGCCGATCTCTGCTCCAGTGATCCATCGAGAGGCATGCATTGGGCTGAAAGATGACAGCGTTGTTTTCGTGCATTTTCTCGTCTGCGGTCTTCATGATCCCGCGTGCCTTTGGACGCCTCGTTGACCCCAATGATCGTTGGGACCATTGCGGTCATCAGGAAAATCGGCAATACCATTGATGCGGCGAATTATTCTATAATTCCACTAAATGTCGGAATGGGCTATACTCAAGAGTTCTTGCTTGCTCATAATAAATTCACAGTTACGAAATCTGGTCGGCCCAGTCTAGGACCCCGTGATGAAAACGGGGCTGTTCACGTAAGATAGGTTTCATAAACCAGATCTATATGACGTGGAAAAGAATCACTAAACTTTACTTGCAAGTTGATAGCGGCAATCACTTCTGCTTCCTAGATATAGACCCATTGACTATTCAGGTGCGTCAGTCCATGGGAATTGAGTTCAAGTTCAGAATTCCGCACACGGATTGTTTGTTGCGGTCTCGGAAGCTGAAGGAATCATAGATTCTCCATGGAATGGTTAGACGATGGGAAGTTACGTTTGATCCATTACCGCAACACTGCGGGATTTCTGGCCCATAGGGACATATTTCTTGGTACCGCTGCGTTCATCAGTGGAATCCTTGGAAAGTACGACCTTTTGTCCCGACTCGACAGCATATATATTCATCGATCTTCTCTTCTACCAATAGATACTATGTGTGAAGAGAACAAGTCAACGTAGAATCCACTCTCTACTGGAAGTTCCAAATAGCAGTTCAGCCATTCCAGCAGTGAGTACCATCTATGGTCTTTTTTGATTGGTGTTAAAGATCCATTACTCAACCCTCTTTTCTTCCAGCAAACCTTTCCCCAGACAAGTTGATTACCCACCCCAAAAGATGGCATCGGGTGCCGCTGTCCCAGCATTGAGGTACATACAATCTCAGCTAAAACTCTACACCCTCATATTACTATCCTTTATGCAACACGCCTCTTTTTTCGAAGTCCCAAAGGCTAACTCGAGAGTCAACCGGTGCAGCGACGTCGCCGCCGCCCCTGGCAAAGGAAATCGGAGGGGCCGACAGAGCTCGGAAAGCTCAAATTCGAGCAGTGGTGATCCCCTCGAAAATATGGTGAATCCTGAGACCCTTGCTAATGGAGGGGGTGATCTGATTACGCCCGAGATTGCCCGTGCACTGGACAAGAAAGACAAGAAGGGCGATGAAGATGATAAAGGCAGTCTCCAGATCAAGATTCATCTTGACCTCCATGCTAAGGTCAGATTGGAATTGGACGCTGACCTCTATGGAGATATTGTGATTGGGCTACTGTAATCTTGATGCTTAAGATTGACTGCCCCCTGTAGCTGAATAGCAATGAAAATATATTCCAGACTATGGTGTCTTTTCTGGTATGGATTTGCCTAGTTTGACCCTACTTGCGGCATACGGATATTATAGATTACTGTCGACTGGTGCACCAAAGGAAGCCCGAATGAAGACAATTGTCTGTGACCTTGTATACGAAAAATGTTTTTATTTGTATATCAATGAAAATGCGATAATAAATTTCGTGCGTTTACCTAGTAATTGTCTTACATTACCCTGGAAATGAAGAAGATTCCAATGGTGTGGAGTGACGCGGCTTCGAGAAGCCTGTGGGACCGCGAATAATTGCAAAGGGACTTTAGCTATATCTCGCTGATCGGCCACTTCCTAGAATACTACAGCGTTTCCGGGAAAGTCATCTATATGGTGAGATCTGACTATTGTAGTCTGAGCACTGAAGCCCCTGATAAGATTCAGGTTGCACCTTCTGGACTCGACCGCGGTTTGATGACGTATCAACCAGATCAAAACTTTGGTCCATATCATATTTTTTGCCAAGTTTTTCAAAAAAGTCATCTCAAAAGCAGCGGTTTCCAAGCAAGGCTGTCAGCTCCAGCTGGAAAGAGTTTGATTAATTCTAAATGAGGACGATCCTGATCCCTGGCTCAAAATTATAGTGGCAAAGGATGTCCCGCGAGCAAGACAGAAGATGGCATCAAGGTTGGTATTCCTGATGATCGTTGACAGCACCAAATATTTCCGTTAGCAATGTGATGTAATCATCGACCTTCCAAATGACAAGCCCCTCCGCTATGCATATCGAATTATGAGGCATTAAATAGAATTTGAACAACAGCGCATTATCTTGAATCGACATTATACAAGCCTGGAATCTATTCTAGAGCATTGTGACGATAACTTTGACCACATTTCATACCACCAAGCATGCATTAACCTCAGACCATCTCAGCTGGTGTCTCAGAGTGCCAGTATCAGCTTTGAAGCCGGACCTACATTCTTTTGCTTGTACGACACACTGTGCAAGGGGTATGAGACATCAGAAATGACTCGACGCCGTGTAAGAACTACTATTCCAGTCCGCAAACTGAGAAAAGGCGCATCGACTTAAATACAAAGCACACCTACCCGTCTTGGTCAACCCATTCCATGTGCTGGTATCATCCGGTGGTATCATCCGGCATCCCAGATTAGTGTCACAACGTGCTTCTCTACAGCAAAATAATACGAGTAGGTGGTACATAAAATGGCACGACTTACAAAGAACTTATCTTCCACCAATAGCTCCGTAGCTGAGGCTATTTAGCAATCCGACTTCCACAGTAGAGCAGGGATGATGCGTGAAAACCGAGCCCTCGCGCTTTAGAAGGTTCTCGACCTCAAACACTCAAGGGAGGTCAACAAACCCTCTATTGCCTTGCCATTGCTATTTTTATGGAGCCTTTTATCACACCATCTTGAAAATTTCACTATCTCCTTGATGGGTTACATATGGTGCTATCTGACTTCGTCGTAGCTTCAGTGTCTCTGATGATCCTTTCATGCAGAGCTACAGCTACGATGTTTCTGATGTTGGAATTCCTGAACACGGTTAGAAGGATGCTGTGAGCCGGCAACTTATTGAGTAATGAAGCTAAAAACGCCGTATAAAAGCACAGGATGATCTCGAGAGAAAGAACCACAATCATCAAAAGCTTTCAGTCAACAATCTTCCGTCTTCCGAGAGACAGTCTCGATTTGTCTTTCAGCAGTTTCAGTCGCACAAATGAGTCCTTGTCTATTTTCCATCACTTTCTTATTCTTCTGTGTCGCTGTAATGGCTACTCCCCTTGAGTCTGCCATCACCGATCAATTGCAGCCAACTGCAGCAGTCACGGAAGTCGCCGGTCCGGAAATAACAGTAGCTCCACGCCTTCATTGCACGGACGGCTCGACAATCCTGCACACGACTGACTGCACGATGGGTACTCCGGTATCCTACTGCTTCAAAAAAGAGCCTCCAATCAATTGTGACGACGGTTTCTTTCCGTCAGTCTGGCATCCAGATCACTGCATGGAGCAATCGACCTGCTTCCCACTCGACGCAGTGTGGATCACGACGGAGTGTTCGAATGGAGCGATTCCGTACACGACCAAGACACTCTATGACGGAACGCTTGCTGGAGGGTCGTCGACTGTGATTAGCGGTAAGTATTGACTTCGACGCTGGGGGACTGATTCTTTTATGCTTTTATGCTGATTGAATTATATAGCCGTTTCTTGCTCCTGCGCAACCGATCAATGGTACAGTATGACCATGCGGGACGGATCTTCGGAGTGCAATACTTTCTGCATGCCCTATCAGTCTTGCCCGCCTGGTATGACTACTTCTATTAGCACCAATGAGTTCTGCGCTACGGCTACGGCGGATGTTTGCCATGATGTTCCTGCTGAGACGTCGTACTGTCAGTGTGCTGACCCGACTGAGGTTCCTGTTTATCCAGATCAGCCTGGTGCGACGGCTATTGGATGTGAGTAGGTTACCTCGTGTTTGGAAGATCGTCGCAGCACTCATGGATGGTCCACGAATGAGGTTATCATGTTTCAAAACAGACCTTTGGACCATAATGTTTAATGTTTCCAGATATCTCATATGTTTCAAGCAATCGGTCTTGGTGATAGGTGACGACGATCATTATAATTTACTAGTGACCGCAATGATCTCAAATCTGATTTCATTTTATTTAACCAGGTTCCCGATGCCAATTTAGAGGTATTTTGGGGTCATTTATTGCCAGACAGTCATATACTATGTACGGCCAGACACCCACATAGGTGAATACTTACACTTAAAACCGACCATCCCCTAACCCAGCAACCACCCGCCTTATCAGCTTTCTCAGATCCAAGGCTTTCACCCCTTAAAACCGACGCTTTTCCTCAACCGGCTGGTTATCAATAGCCTTCTCAATTCTCTCCAACACCTCAGGGGTCAACTTATCAGCCACGGCCAAAGCACGCACGTTATCGCGCACTTGCTCAGGTCGCGAAGCACCAGTAATCATAGAAGAAATATTGGGATTCTTCAGAATCCACGCCAAAGACAGCTGGGCAGTGGTGATACCCAGGTCATCAGCAATAGGCTTCAGAGCAGCCGTCTGCTCCAACTGTCTAGTCCATGCATCGTCACCAACGGTCTTGCGCAGGCCCTTCACATACCCATCCTCAGACTCTGCCAGACGAGAACCAGGTGGCGGCGCCGTAGTCCCATTGTACTTGCCTGTCAAGACACCACCCTTCAGTGGCGAGAAGGTGGTAAGACCCAGTCCGTGGGCATCGTAGAGCCAGCGGTACTCCTTCTCCACGCGCTCGCGCGCAAGCAGGTTATATTGTGGCTGTTCGACGGCGGGGCCCACGAGGCCCAGTCTATCGGCGATGCGCCAGGCATCAGAGATCTCGCTTGCCGACCACTCAGAGGTGCCCCAGTAGAAGGCCTTGCCGGTGTCGATGAGGTAGTTGAAGCCGCGGACGACTTCCTCCATTGGGGTGTCGCGGTCTGGGCGGTGGGCGTAGACAATGTCCACGTATGGCAAGTCCAGTCGCTTGAGAGATTGGTTCATGCCCTCGATGATATGCTTTCTTGAGAGGCCGTTGTTATTAAGTGGCTTGTCAGGGTTGGCGCTGTTGGCTCGGCCCCAGTAGATCTAGCAACAGGTTAGAAATAAACTGTTTGGATACGGGCACGAGGATAATGAGTACCTTGGTTGAGATCACCAAATCATTCTGCTTCCACCCGAATTTCTTAATAGCTTCTCCAAGAACAATCTCTGACTGACCACCGGAGTAAACCTCTGCAGTGTCAAAGAAGTTGATGCCGGCCTCATACGCGACCTTCATGCAGTCGAATGCAGTCTCTATTCTGGTATCAGCTAGGAAGCCATTGAATAAGCTTTAGGTACATGATGTTACTAACCATTACCAACGTGGCCACCATAAGTTAGCCAGCTACCAAGGGAGATGACAGAAACCTTCAGTCCTGTCCGGCCAAGGTGGCGGTATTGCATTTCAGGAAGAGCATCAGCCATTTTGAGGGAGCAGAGAAGTAACGGTGGGAGATGAGAGAAGATAGGATGGGGAGTGAGAGAGGTTCACAGTTGTAGCCGAGAGATAAAGCAATTGCGGAGACAAAAAGGAAGAATTGAGGATGGGAGAAGTAGGTAACAAGAGCGGGATTCGTTTTCTTAAATGCGTTATATCCGGGCCGATGCGGGGGGTCATGCACGGGCCACACGGGCGGCACTTCACGCCCATTTCCCTCATTGAGACGCCGAACACGGGCTCAGGCCACTCCACCTTGGACCTGCAGAACTCTGTTTCATTGGATTTTGCCTAATTTCATTTGCTTTGAAATCAATTTCTTCTATTTCGTCATTGCGGTGTGCTATTGGGTATGCTCAGTTACCGTCAATGTTTTGACTAACGCTGTATGGTGTTCAATTATCAATATCCATATTTAAAGGGTTACAGCCTTAAAGAGGGGGACTTTGTTAGAAGACTTTGAAGCCGGAACTGGTCCCGATTGGACACCGACGACCTCACTGTCCTCGTAAGCCTCTTCGCACGTATACAAATACATTAACCTTGCAATAGATACGTTCCAAGGCATGATCCAGGTAACTTGCAACATAATTGGTTATCGTCTCGCAGCCTCGACGCCAGATATGAAAGCCGGTTCCATAGGTTATGGCCACTGAAGACTATCAGCTTTGAAATAGAGCTAAAAAAACGTTCAAATTGAAAAGACCTCAATCCATTTCATCGCTCTAATGCCTACCCTCATTATTGTCCAGGCTAAAGTGTTATTTACGCTATCAACAATAACCGTAGATGAACCCCACTACAACCCCACGCTTTGTGGGGTAAATAACGAAAGTCATTGCCTTCCAGCTCAAATTGCCATTTCAAATGCTAAATTCGATTATGACACCATATCTGGTGAGAGATCAAATACATTTTCCACCATCAACAACCATCTCCGTACCATTGATAAAGCTCCCCTCATCACTGGCAAGGTACACACACATATTGGCAATATCATCCGCCTCAGTAAGACGTCCCAAAGGCACGTTACCAATAAACTTCTCCCTGTTTTCAGGGGTATCTTCCATGCCGGTAAACATGGAGAAAAGTCCAGTCCCAGAAAGCAGAGGTGCGACGGAGTTCACACGAATATTGTGCGGACCATATTCCGCTGCAAGACCCTTGGTAGCCTAAACAGAAAGTTAACACTGCTTCTTCTCACGACAGAGAGAAGCCAGAGAAAGGAGTCAGGAGACTCACATTCGTAACCGCACCCTTGGATGCATTATACCAAACCAGCCCCGGGCGCGGCCGACTCGCACCAGTAGAAGAGATATTAATCATCGACCCCCCAGATCCTTGTTCGATAAAACGGGGAAGCACAGTCTTCCCAGCCAAGTAAATACTCTTGACATTGACATTGAACACACGCTCGAATTCGTCGTCGGTCACCTCGATCGTGGGCTTATCCAATGATTAGCAATAACCCGCTTATCCCATGGGCAATGCCGAGCTCACCTTATTCCGATATGTAGTGCCCGCATTATTAACCAAAATATCCAATCGTCCAAATTTGGAGAATGCAAGGTCGACAACCGCCTTCCAATCGTCCGCTTGTGTCACATCCACGCGTTGGAAGGTCAAGTTTGCGGGGTTCAGCGCGGCGACCTTTTCGCCACCATCGGTGTTGATATCGGCGACGATTACTTTTGCGCCTTCCTCACCAAAGCGGCGGGCGATCGCGGCACCGAATCCGGAGCCTCCTCCTATAATAGGGAGTTTGTGAGTATTGGAGTTTACATCGCGGAGCTGCTGCTGGTTAATACGAGTTCTTCTTACCGGTGACGATGGCGACTTTGCCTTGAAGTCTTGAGCCTTGGGCGGGCATTTTGGTGGAATTGTCTTAATCTTGTGGATGGGAAAGGGCTCCGGAAAGTTGGAGTGAGTTTAAAAGTTCACATGGTTATGCAGAGATGAGGGGTCCCGGCTCACTACATCGGCGTGAATTCCGTGGTTTCCCCGCATTCCAAGATTGGCCACCACTGATACAGCCGTTATGCTCGTGAAACTATATACCTCTGGAAATAAACTTAGCTCTATTTGATAGGTACGAATGAAGAACCGTAAACACTGGTTCTACTAGTAACCCTCTAGTAACCCGAGGTAGTCAAACTAGGTACGATACTACTATGCCACCGATCTCGGCTACTCGAATACATGTATGAGAAAGTCAAATCCAACAAAAGATATCCAAGATTTATTCACTGAAACTAGTAAGAGCAGGGATCACAGTCTGATTCTAGCTAAGTTGATGTCCTTTCGCTGGTATTATCCAGATCAAGTTCTAACGGTAAGGTCTCAGAACGAGGCTTTGAGGAAAGCCCCGAACACCCGTCAATCGTGCTGCAATGCCCCCAGAAAACCACAGGTACCCATGGTCTCCGAAGAATGATCAAATGATCAAAAAATGGCAGACTGCAACGATGTTGTCAATTAAGACGATTAGCCAAAGTAATTTTCCGCAAGGCGTGGCGAGGAAACTAAAACACGCGCCAAAAGCGAGGGAGGCATAGACGAGAAGGGTGGACCGGGTGATATCTTAATATCACGTCCGGTCGGCATTTGGCTCGCTGGTCGAGGATTCAACTTCCTCGACCGTTCCGGTGGCACCCTTCGAGTCGATGAAATGCGTGATCCGCTCATTCGGGAGCCAGGCGCTTTCTGGCATGATAAAGTAGCAGACCAATGCAATGATGGTGACACCTCCCATAATGATAGGAGCATCTGTGATAGGTTAGTTTGGGGAGCACAAACAGGAGGAGGATGGGAGATACGGACAGTTTAGGTTAGCTCCGGTAACGGGCCACTCATATGGTGAGAACAAGACAGCCACGACCCAGCCGTTCCAGAAAACACCGATGAACTGGAAGGGCTTGCTCCAGCGACCAAGACTCCACTGCGGCTTGGGGAAGCGCGTAGGGGTACAGAATAGGCGACCGAGGCAGATGAGACCGTAGGCCGCGGCGCTGGGAACACCGGCTGCCGAAACGAGGGAAGTGAAAGCCACGTTGGAGGGCAGGATGGTGCAAGTGACAAGGGCCGCGACACCCCAGACTACGATAACGGCATTGCGCGGCTGGCCGTCGTGGATTTTGGACACCCAGCCCGAGAATGGGAGGACACCATCACGGGCGACGGCAAAGACGAGACGGGAGGCGGCAATTATGGCAATAGCAGTGTTCTAAATTTGTTAGAATGTAGATATTGTCTAGGGTGTTTCGGATCTTACCAGCCAGAGAGCGACAATGCACACAACATTCATGAAGACGTGACCGCCCATACCCAAAACGACCGCGTACAATGGCACAAAAGGCTGCGGGGATCCGAAGCTCATGAGCACGTCGGCGGTAGGCTAGTTGGGATTAGCAATGCCCAGACGTTATATTTAACCTTGGGCGCAATACTCACCGCACAGAACAAGAAGAGGATAATGGTAGCCAGGCCACCAATGCCACTGGCGACGGTGCTCCAGAAAATACCGCGGGCCGCAGTGACGGATGCATTCTTAGTCTCTTCAGCAACGTGGCCAGAGGCATCGAAACCGATCAGAATACCGGCCGTGGCCAGGTAAGACAGACACCAGTTCCAGCCTTCGGGAGCGCCGGTTCCGTTGTAGGTTGTCATGAAAGCCTCGTGGGTTGAACGGAAACCCCAAGTATTGGCAGCACCAATGGGCAACCAGATAAGGTTGAGGAAGAAGTCCAGCATGACAAACCCAGCGGACACCCAGAAAACATATTTGAAGTAGCGAGCTGAAGCATTGCGTCAGTAAGAATGGTAGAAGATCCCGGAGTGAGCCGAGCTTACGAGGCAGGAAGTTCAGAAGGGCAGCCAGGGCAAGCAGAACTTCAGTACAAATCCATTGCACAGCGCGGAATTTAACACTGTTAGCGTCTTGGGGAAAATCAACATTAAACACGGTGAGTTCCTAGAAAATGTTAATACGGGCAAATGACTGCTCAGATCATGTTGGACATACAGCAAGCATATAGTTCGCAGCAGCTTGGGTGTTACTGGCACAGAAGGTGGTCCATGCTGTGGTACTCCACCATGCAACAATAAATCCTAGCAGACGGCCATAACGAGGACCACCGGCTTCCGCCGCCCAAATATAAATCGAACCCGCAGATGGAGAAGCCGAGCAAACCTCGGCAATTACAGCTGCCGTGATAAAAGTGAAGACCAGGGTGACGAGGTAACTAGTCCAGTAGGCTAGGTTTCCACCTGCCGCAATACCGGTACTGTAGGTGACGCGCACACCACCAACGAAGTAAAGCGCAGCTATATCAAATATCAGTAAAAGTCTGCGCCGGGGGGTCTTCATTCTACCCACCAAAGGTAGTCGCAAAGTTCTCAAAGAGCGTGTAAGTCCGATGAAGCACCTGATCCAAAAAAAATTATCAATTGCCGATCCTATACACCATGTATCAGATAGACTTGATCCTACCGGCTTATATCCCATGGTTTGCTGCAATAAGGATTAGTCTACAGCTCCAAGACACGAAAAACCAGAAACGTGTGCAAGTGCAACCACTTACCAGCAAAGCAGCATCGTCCTTGGCTCCATTCTCATTCAGATCGCCCTCGCCAGCGGGATTCAGGTCTTCGCGACCGTCGACCACGAGATCCTCTTGCGCCATTTCCGCGGATTAAGAAGTTTCCCGATGACCTAATTACGAGGGGAAAAACTCGCAGGGCTGAAAATGGGGTAGATATTGATTTTACAAGGTTATCCTTGTGTTGCAGATCGAACACAAAGCCAAAAGCGAAGATGAAAATTTCCCCGATTGACTTCCGTCCCGAATTATGGTTCCGTTTCGCGCCCCCCGGTCAGGCACGCTGCCAACCCCACCGAACGGGAAGATTAGGGAGTCCACTGCAGTAACCTATCTTGGAATGGCTCAGGGAGGAGTTGTCACCTGCAGCTCTTTGCTGTTAAGTTTGAGCTTGATCCCCTGCAGCAAGCTCGTTTTCGACCTGTAAATTTGGTCCCACGTAACCTTGAGATTTACCAAAATGATGGTACAAATCAGGATTGAGCAAGAAGTGTTAACCTACGTTCCGAAATCCGAAGCAATCTGTTGACATCCCGGAGCTGTCTGGTCCGTACAGAGCAATGTTTTTTTTTCTTGATTTTTTAAGGCGCCGACCGCGTCTAGCCTGCTTAGTGGAAACTCAAGAGGGTGGATGGCAGGAGCTCCGAGGATCTGAATGCTAACCCGTGGTTCGCGGCCTGGGAAAGGTTCCACGCATCCAAGTGGAGAAAAGGATGGCGCAACATAATTTTCCAAGGGAAAAAGCAAGTTCGAACTCGTTGCTGATTCGTACTTATGAGGCCCACCACAAACCGGTTGAATACGGGCCCCACTCGGGACCCCCGTGAGCTTTCCCAGTAGCGAACCGTGCACCGCAGGGGCCGATATTTTCTGAGACTGAAACTATTCGAATAATCGAGAAAGAGAAGGCTGATCATATCATCAGATTCGTAAATTGGTATTCATAGCGTATGAACGTATATGCAAAAACTATGTGCATTGCTGGAGGGTCTCCAATATGTGAGGTCTATCGTAAATGATGCAAGATCATATATGATCGAGATTCAGTGATCGTCAAAAGGGGCCTGCCCGTCAAGATTGTGGACTCATCAAGGTAGGAGAATATTCGACTGTATTTCATCCAAGGTCTCGATCCAGCCTTCAGGGAAAGCTCGTCGTTTGAACCACACTCCCTCAAGCAGTTCAAGGCCCTTGTCGACGTTTTTGAAGCCAAAGCGCTTCAGCTCCTCCATGGTTTGGCGAACATATTTTTGTTCATCTTCATTGCGTGTTTCTTGTCCAGCGATGAAGAGAGGCCATAAAATGGCTAATTGTCCAACGCCCTTGGATAACTTGCGGATCAGGGTGAGAATGCGAGTGATGAGCATGTCCAAGTAAGTTCGATCGGTGATCCAGTGCGGTCGACCCGTACCGGCGATTTGATGTAGATGCACAAATGTCGCCTTCTCATAGGCCTCAACACATCCAACATACTCCAACATATCAGGGAAAGGGAATTGACGCAGGCTTTCATCGTCGAGTTCCATATCACCCAGGAGCTGGAGGCTGATTGGTGTGCTAGCGCGCCACACCACCAATCGGTTGAAAATATCTTTGTAAACCATGTCTTGCTGGTCGGGAGGCATCCACTGTTTATCACGAGCAAAAGTACTGATCGCTGTCTGGACCTCCATCATTCCTGACCATGCGTGTCGCAATTCGACTAAGGTCGGGTTGTCGGGAATTGTGGATGATGACAAGCTAGGTGTCCCTAGATTGTATTCCCACCCCCCTCCGAGGGTCTTCCAATAATTCCCTTCGACAACGGTCCCACCAGGTGTAGCACATGCACCAGCCACATCAAGGTATGACAGCAAAGACACAAGGAATGATCGGAGAGGGTGATTACACTCAGCAACTCTCTGGTTTTCACGAGTGGAGGTACCGCCAGTGTGGGGGTAGAAAAGAAGGTTGTAGATCTCACGGGCACCCTTGAGATGCACGGCCCAGTTATGGTTTTGGGAGTCCATCATCTGTATAATCTGTCAACAATTGATCTACTTTGATTCTCTTTGGCGATCCATAGACGAACCTCGAAAAGACAGAGCAATAAGCATGTTGCGAAGTCGGTCATTCCCAATTGTTGGCTCGGCCGAGCGTACCGGCCCCGGAAAATTTGTACGACTTTACCATATTTACTCATCGCCTGCTGGATATGCGAAATGCGCTGCTGTCCGACAGAAGTATTGGCCAAATGTAATGCGCCCAGTGCTTCCATGGCACCCACCATGGAAGGGGACGAGCGCGCAAAATCGGGAAAGTGCCTTCGGTAAGGATTGGTGTTGATAGAATTATCGTAAATAATAAGGAGGGTGGAGACCTGATCGATAAAATGGGTGAAGTAGCGATCATCTGTGGTTTGGACACACGCGGGCACGAGGTTCGCCGGCCGAGGTTCGTGGTAAACAAAATTGACCTGCGGTTGTTGCGGTAAAGTGGTCGGAGACACCACAACAGCTTCCCATGGCTCATCCACTTCCTCCTTCTTTATAACGAGTGTTCCCGTGCCCGGTATTGCCTTGCTTGGCTTCGACTCTTTCTTCTTCCGCTTCTTGGGTGCTTTGGTCGGTGGTGGTTCCTGGTTTTGGGTGGGGCCATAGACCTTAAAGGTCATTCGACCCTGTGTCCCATCGCACTCGAGTCCCAGCCTCGTACAGTTTTTGCAGGAGGGGGAATCTTCATCGCATCGAACATGGCGGCGGCGACAGGTTGAGCAACCCGTGAACCCTCGGTGATGCCAGCGGCGTACTCGTTTACGGGGCGGGGCGGACGGTGGGTGGGAATCGGGCGACTCAGACGATCCGGACGTCACTGGCGCGCCCACGGGGCGAATCTCCATCAGGGAGACTCGGGAGCGCGCTGGGTGGGATCAAGACATAGGAAACCCTTCTCAGGGCAGCATGGTTCATAAGAGAAATGACATGAAAATTAAATAACGACAAGGCTGAGGACTCCAACTACGCCAAGGGCGCAGGGCTGGGGAACATTATTTGGCGCCGTGGGTGTTGGGGTCGATCATCTCTAGTGGTTGATCATCCACCCTATCCCCACTCAGCCACGTCGCTAGCTCTCGGACCTTTTGCCATTCTACAGTCGCGATCAAATCAGATCAAAATTATTGATCGAGCTGCAGCTCTATTTTACTTCCAACCTGTTTCACCCGGGACTAGCAAATTTATCGGTCAAATTCCCTGCAGATCATAGTGCGTTGCGGCTCCCGCGGTTTGGACCCCAAATCCGCCTGCTGCAAAGTTGATCGGGGCTTTATGATCGGACCTGCATTCTTGCAAATTCCTCAGCCATGATAGGTCTAAGTCTTTGGGTGCTTATGTGATTATTTATATACGGACTACTACATGACTCTGTCACGAGGTTATGGTGGTAGACCTCTGCTGTCCAATAAGAGCCCAGTGATTGTAATCTAGATACGGACGGATTGGAGAACGACTTCAAAGTCCTTTGGTGCCCGTATCTCTCATCCACTTGGCTTAAACTGTGTTTCGTTGGCATCCAAAGGTTGTCTTATGCCGTGCTTAGCGGACTCTCAGTTGCAAGTTCGTCTGTTCATATCTATACAAAGCGCTGAATCCTACCATTCGAGTCGATTCAGGCGGTTTCAAAGAGCCCAATGAGATAGAACAAGTGCTTTCTTCTCTGCAAAAACCACAAGGTCATTTGCTTTTTTATTCCTCTTTGTTTTTTTGTCCGCTTGTCCCTTTGTGTTTTGTCTATGATAGAGATCCCAAACAGGGCTCAAAGAAAGGGTGCATGAATTTGGCTACTCGAAATCTATTCACGGGTAGCAGGGGCTTTTTCTACTGCTCTCAAAACTAAAGACATGTTTCAACTAAGTTTAGATACTTCAAGGGCAAGTCTTCAAGAAATGACTATAATAAGGGTCAAATCCTCGCCGACATTAGAATCTCTTTACCACAGCCAACAGTCAGAATACAAAACAGCCTAAGTCTACCCATTCTTCCTCAACCTGTTGGATCACTATTCTTCTAACTACTAGCCATCACTTAACCTAGGTCAATATGCCACACATTGATTACGCGTACTATGATCTCTACATTGCAGTTTGCAAGTCGGACCCTCCATATCCCATTCACTGGATTCTTCTTCTGCACCACCCAGGTGCAGTGAAATGCACATACTTCCACTCTATTGGTGCTCCTGGCTCTTACGAGCTTGCTATTGAACCCAACAAGAGATTCGACAGCTGGAGTTTTGAGAGCAGGAACTTCCTGGCTCGTATTCCTGCCTCCGCTGATGCTATAGTCGAGGACCAAGCCTACTCTGTCCCAGCGCAGAGCTGCCAGTGCTGGACATCATATATGGTTTATAGACTGCAGCTATTGGGCCTGATTCCTGACGGCACTTATGAACACTGGCGGGACCATCATATGACCTCCCGTCGTGAGGATAGGGGCCCCGGCTGCCTGTGCAATACGTAGTGCCCTGGTATTTTGGAGTCTCGGTTTGCTTTGTCCTTTCTACATGCATTATTCCTGAGCTGCATCCACGGGCGCTTTCTTCGTCTAATCTTCTGTCCTTGCATAGCGGATATTTGATGAACAAGTAATGTTTCTATCTGTTCTCTCGGTATTTCCAAGAATTTTTGTAGAGTCACTGTAGCCTTCTCGGTATCATGTGATTCAGCACAACTCAAGAAATGTGCTCTGTTGAGAGAGTTTGGAGAACATCGTTCCATAGCATGAAGCCGCAAAAGGTGTTCGTGGTAGTGTCTGAATTCTGGAAAGAAAGCTGACACCGGTTTGGATTCTTTCTCAACGATGGTCCCTGCTCCAATGTGACCACGAACGTGATTTTCTTTTGCCGTCAAGTCTTATACATGCTCATTTGCATTTTGAGTTTACCAGGCATCAAAATTAGTGGAAATCAATGGCAAAACGGCACCCACTTTAATAGATTACAAGGTACCTTTGGCTGATTCCCTAGTCAATCGGTTTTAGGCGTCAGCCAATCTCACGGCAACACTAAGTTATCAGGGTAAAATACCGGTACCTCTAGAGCAACAGTAGATTCCAATGTAACAGACCAGTGCTAGCGCTTATCTCCTTGGCAAACTTCGCTTGAGAAGCTCCGGCTATAGCCGAACGGAGGTGTATTTGGTATAATACTCCGTACAGTACCTTTATTGTAAACCTTGTAACTTGGAAGCCTTGCCTAAGCAAACTAGGCCTAGCAAGTTCCGTCTCTGTGCATCAAATTTTGCTACGTATTCCTCTTCTCTTCGTGTACTTGAAGCAACGTGATAACATCCATCTCTTGACATCGGGTTCTTGTGATTTTTCCAATGGGGGGGGGGGGGGGGGGGGGGGGGGGGGGGGGGGGGGGGGGGGGGGGGGGGGGGGGGGGGGCGGCGGGGG